>JBBPBX010012086.1:0-54697 GCA_038048925.1 Garcialebias charrua | reverse complement strand
GCTCGTTTAATTTTTGCCGGCTGCGCGTTGGCAGCGATCGCAAATACACTAAAAATTGAACTAAAACATAAAAATAACAATTATACTTTATTTATAAAGCCATTTAAAAAAACACAGCTGCAACAAAGTGCTGTACACATGAAATTAAGAACATATAAACAAAAGATGAGATGAAATCATGAAAAACAACAGTCATGTGTTTAATACAGAAGTGGGTTGAGCCTAACCAGGGGTTGCTAGGTGAGGGGCTGGACTCAGGTTTGATCTGATTGGCTGGCGGCTTGTGACGTCAATAAATGCAGGAAGTGTGAATCCTGGTGTATTTATCAAAAATAAATAAATCTACTTAGAGTAAATAAACCACTGGGTGCATTTTTTTGGCACAAGGACTGTTTTTTTATGAAGTAAATACCCAAAGTTTAGTAAAAAAACATTAAAAAGTGAATTTTGCATGTGTGGTCCCCTTTAACATATTATTTAATAAAGTCAAAGTGAAAACAGGATTTTATGATAAAGACGACACTGTTTATTTATTTTTAACCTTCACTAATGAAATAACTTATTCTTATACATAAAAAAATATTTTTAAAATAAAGTTTCAAACCTCCATCTTGGACTAAGGTCCTCCCGCCTGCCAGGGCTTGGAATCCGGCCTTTATGAGCATGCGAGGCCAGGGCTCGGGGTCCGGTCTCGTGTGCTTTGTGGGTCGGCAGCTCTATCGGTAGCGCTATCGAAATCACAACTTTACAGAACACACAAATACATACATCATAACGTGGATTTGATAATCCATCACTTCACTGGTTTGACTTTTCCACAGCTTGGTTAAAAACCAATGCAAACATGTAGAGTTAGCAAAACATAAGTTAGAGTAACCGAGTTCCTCTAATAATTTATATCAGCCTCCCAACAGTCAAATAATATATGTAAAATACTCTTAACAGTAATTGCTATATGAAGTGGCAATGAAAAGATGTATACATACCTTGATTTAAAAGGATGGATGTAGATGATAACAGAAGAATGTCTCAGACTCTCACATAAAATGGACGACTCTTCATGTGCTACAGGAGAATCACTTCCTGTATATACGGTGTCCAGTAAGGGACAAACTACTTCAGTGTTTTCCGTTTTACTTAACAGAGTTGAGTTGAAGAAAATTAACATTATCATTTAACATTTAAATTAACATTTCTATTTTCAAACAACACAACAAAGTTAAGTTGATCCAAATAATTCAAGGTTTTTGAGTAATTTAAACATAATACTATATTGTATAGCCAACAATAGGGCCATTTCTGTTTTTTGAGTGTATAGACTTAGGAAGGTATTTATAATAATATTGTTTGTAATAATAATCATTTTCTTTGAGTATAACCAATAGACAGGAAGGTACTGTATTTATAATAATATTGTTTGTAAAAATAATCATTTTCTTTGACTATAACCAATAGACAAAAAATACACACAACAAAACAGACCCTGATTACACCCAAGAGTTCTTTTTTTTTCTATTTTAAATCGGTTCTTGAATCCCGGATGATTAAAGGTCCATCAATCAATAATCTGGTAGTTTGTAGTTCATGATCCAGGGTAATATGTCCAGAAAAAAACAAATAGTTTGGTGCAATTTAAGTCCTACCGCACAGCTGTGGTGGTCCGGTAGCTTGCCAATGCCATCCTGGGTGGGAACAGGGGGTGAAAAAAAACCTGACCTAAACAAGGTCATAAACAAAACAAAAAATAGCATTACTTTATACACAGGACTAAACTGTTATCAAAATTTCTATAGGCAGTCAACAGATTTAATGAAAAGTAACTAAAATGATCCTAAGAGGATGAAATTACAAAAATCAAAGGATTTATTTAATACTTTACGTAGATATATTCTATTCGGCCACGAAATTAACAAAAAAGAGAATGATCTTTAATCCCTAACACACCACTTTTAAATCTCAAATACACGGGCGTCTCGCCACCGCATTTATACATAAAAAGCAACCCAAATACATAAACTAACGACTCACCGTCGCGTGGTGTACACAGAAGACACAATAAAATCATCCGGCCACGTTAATTTGGCTTGAAACATCGGGGTTGTCTGCGGATTTATCCAAGTACCCAGCACAACCAGCTAGCCACAGAACTAGCCCTCGAGTTCACGACTGACCCGGAAGTTGTCATCAACATGGAATAGTCCATTTTTAGTAGGGGGATAAAGAAATCGACCGTTTTTTTTATTGCGTATTTAATGATCGTTTTCATCGTAACTATAATTATTTTTATGTTAAATGTACATTAACAAGCAGGATCAATGTTAGTGATGTAGGTGACTGCACGGGGCGAGGCGGGGCCGGGGCCACTGCTGAAATGGGACCCCCAGGCATTTACCTACATGGTAGAGCCGAGTCTGTTCTCAGCTCTGCCCCCCTCACCCTCACACCCTTCCTCCTTTCTGCTGTTTACGGTGGGGAAAAATATAAAACAAGCAGCATAAGAGCTTGTAAATAAGTTTATTGGTTTTTACTGATAGATAATTAGTTATTAGCGGTACTGCATTTTAAATAAAAATAGCACAAATCCGCTTATGAATTATAAAAGTTAGTCAATTCACAAAAACGCTGACAAAAAGTTTAGGTCCACTGTAAGCGGAATAGCGCTTTAGCGCTCCCTAGCGTTCATCCGCCCAACTTTGTTAGGGGCCTTGATGACTCACAGGGTGCTCATGCAATAACAGCATTGGGGGATGGGGGGAGGGACAACAGTTCACGTCTCAAGTCTGTAGTGAAAAAGGTTAAAAAAGTAATAATAATCTTTCCACTTGAACGTCTTCAAGTTTCTTCACCTTATCCAGCTGAGTGAACTCGTTCGATCTGTATGGTTCAAACCGTTCAGAAGCTTTGTGTTTGCTTTAAACGCTCACCGGTCTCAGAGTTTATGTAGTTCTTGTCAGTTGATCTGTTGAGAGTCGCTGCGTAAGTGACCTCCACAACCTGGACGTGTTCGTTTCTCTCTTCCTGTTCGGCGAAGTCCACAAGGAGCACTGGAAGATGATTCAGGCACCGTCATAGGACTCCTAAACCCAAACCCTATGAAACAGAGAGACGGGAATGACGGGGTGAGCTGCGTTCTGTTTTAAAGTTCCGGCAGAACCACAGTGGTTACAGAACATCTGGAACTGATGCTGAGGAAACAGCTGTTCACTGGAGAAAGTTTTAGCTTTAGAAGCAAAACTCAAATATTTTTGAGGCTAGCTAACTCTGAAATTAAAGTAAAATGTCCGAAGTTGCAGTTCAAAAGCCTTAAACCTGTCTTGGTGTAACTTGGAAGCAGCTTATAAATTATAATTAATTCAGAATAATTTAATGAGCGAACACAAACCTTCATTATTCAACTAGGGTTAGGAGCATAAGGCCTCAAGCCCTTACCTTTCTTGTTGGTATCTGCTGACCAGGGGATTTGGTTCAAGCATCAAGATCCAGCTGCAGGGCGGTGCTCCTCTGTGTTGAACCAAACAAACTAAAATGGTGGCAATGATGGGAAACCTTCACCACAAGGCATCATGTATCCCGTCTCTGCTCCCTATCATCACTAATATCATCCACTCCTCCCTGACCTCTGGCATTGTTCCCACAGCCTTCAAATCTGCTGCCATCACCCCCATCATCAAGAAACCAAGTCTTGACTTCACCAACTTCAGTAATCTTCGTCCGATCTCCAATCTGCCTTCTGAGGCTATTTCATTTTTTTATTTTATAAAACAAATTAGGCAATAAAAAACACTTTGAGTGAAATTTTTTTTTTTTAAACTGGGGTCAAAACTGACATGGATGGTAACAGAAAGCTAACACTCCAGGAAGGATGAGCCACTTTTGTCTCACAGAATCCATCAGACTGCATCAAATATTTTAGGGTGAATCCAAAAAGAAGAAAACATTTTAATCAGTCATTTTGACAGCCAAAGTGTTTTTTTTTTGTTTTTTTTAAGTTGAGAAATATTTTGAGAAGAAACAACAACCTGACCGTTTCCTCTTTGCTCATTTCACATCCTTTTAACTCTTTGGTGCACACTGGATAGACAGAAGTGTAGAACGAGTGCAAACTTCACCACAACACCGCTCAGGATGAAGCCTGCAGCAACAACAGACATCCATAGAGTCGGGGCTCGTCGTACGCTCAGTCTCTTCTGTCCTCCAACGTGCAAACACACCAGTGCAAGTGTCAAATCATGGCGTGCTTCCTCCTTCTCACAGCTGACGTTTCATCAGTGCAACTTCCTTGTTTTTGCTCATTTGTGTGACACATGTGACCCAGAAGCACTGAAACGAGAACAAAAACCGACGGTTAAAACAATCAGCACGGAGTCGGTGGAAGCTGCATGAAGCTGTGAGCGTCTGCGTGGAGCGTTTCAGAGCAGGAGATCATCTGTGGGGCTGAAAGGTGGAAAAGCTGATTGCAGCATGCTCCGGCAGTCTCTGAGCATCTTCAAGCAGCTCGGCTCTACAGCAAAGTAAGAAGCCTTGAACACTTCTGTTTGGACAATGTGTTGCACATGAACTCTTCTGGACTCAGCTGGGGTTCTCCTTGCCGTCTTTAGACATAGTTTAACGTTTTTAAAGCTGAACCCAGAAGGATGAGGTTTTCAGGAAGTATTCAGACCCCGTTCACTTCTTGCATTTCATTTACGTCGCAGCCCCGTGCTCCGAGTTGAGACATGTTGAACAGACCATTTTGTTAAAGAAAAACATAAGTAATGTAAGTACAGAATAAATAAAAACGTATATTTAGGACTTGGTTGGAGGTCTTTTTTTTTTGGTCGTGGTTCCAGCCTCGAGTCTTTTTGAGTTTGATGCAAACCCTTAGCTCACCTGGACTGGAGGATTTTCTGTAGATCTGAAATCCTCTGACGCTCAGTCCAGTTGTTTGAGGATCATTGATGAAGACGTTTTCCAGTCTCTCCAGTAGCATCTCTGTACTTTGCTTTATCCATCAACCATGGCCAGACTCCCAGCCCCTGCTGCTGAAAAATACCTCTACAGCATGACACTGCCACCGCCATGCTCCACTGTGGGGAGAGGTGAATTTGTGCATCCAAAAGCTGAACAGTTCATTTGATCAGACTGCAGAAAGTTGTTCATCACAAGTGGATTCTCAAGTGTTGAGGAGAAGCTCGTGCTCTGTATGTTGTAGCTTCACACACAATAAGAACTCTATTGTCATTTAGATTTACAGTTGCAGATTTATTTTGACTGTGCATTGCAGCGGAGGTGCAGTTGTTGGTTCCTCTCGAAAGTGATACGCTTCTGTTTGGGAGAGTTGTCAGGGTGTGTGTGCCTGGAGGTGGCTGCTCTACAGAAATTACCACTAGATGACTTTCTCTTTTTGGCGTCGTTAATGAAACCTGAGCAGGAAAATAAGATTTGCTTTTTGTCCTCACTGTTTATTCAAACAGATCGTTTACTGCTGGATGATTCGCAGTTGCAGATGTCACCTTCCGCTTTTCTGGTTGTCTTGGTACTAACCTGTGTGCAGTATATATATATATTTTTTTCAAGCAGTGGTGCCTTTGTGTGACTCATTCGGTTTAATAATACACCTACGGTACATGCTGCATGCAACTGCAGCAGAACAGTGTGGGCTCCAGACACCACACCAAGTTATCAGCTTCATGCTGTGACCTTTGACGACATACCACTTTATTTATAAAGCACTTAAAACAGCAATAAGACCAACCAAAGGGCTGTACAGAAAACAAACAAAGCAAGCAAAGAACACAGGATAAAATACACAGATCCACAGAGGTGAAGATAAGAATTAAATGACTAACATTATAGAATAGACAAGTTAAAAGCAACTCACACAGTGTCTAAAGCCAGGGAATAAAAGTGAGTTTTTAAACGTGACTTAAAACAGTGCGGGAGGGGCCTGCCTGACATGTAGTGATAACTCATTCTACAGTTTTGGACCTGTAACAGAGAAGGCCCTGTCACGCCTGATCTTAAAACGAGTGCCTGGAACAAATAAAAACATCTGGCCTGCTGACATCAGAGAGAGCTGTGGGACATATGGCTGCAGCAGATCAGTGAGATAAGAGGGGCAGAACTGTTCAGAGATTTAAAAACATACAAAAGGATTTACAATTGAATTTGAAAGTGAACCGGGAGCCAGTGAAAGGAGGCCAGAACTGGAGTAATGTGTTCTCTTTTTCCTGTACCAGTTAAAAATCAGGCTGCAGCATTTTGAACCAGTTGTAAATGTGCAAAAGATGTCTGACTGATTAAAAAAGAAGCACATTGCTGTAATCACGTACGTGCTATATGTTGTTATAATCATATGTTCCAATACTATGATGAAATCAGTTCTCTGCATTTCACCCATCGCACCTGGGATGCACCCAGGTGGAATAGTGGGCAGCTATTGCTATTGCTTTTGGACAGTATGGGCTTCAGTGTAGTCAGTCACCTCAACTGAAAAAACAACAACAGGATTTACATGACTGTTTAAATGGTACATGGAGCTTACTTATATAGCGCTTTCCAGCCCCCTTTGAGGGGCCCCAAAGTGCTTCACAGTACCAACCATCCACCCATTCATACACACATTCATACACCGGTAGCGGCAGACTGCCATGCAAGGCTCCAACCAGTCCTACCGGGAGCAACTTGGGGTTAAGTGTCTTGCCCAGGGACACAACGAGGTATGCCGCGACCGGGGATCGAACCCGAGACCTTCTGGTCCTAAGCCGGCTGCCCTGCCTCTACTACACCATCTCGGCCCCGGTTTAGTTTCATGGAAGGTCCATTTTCACTCCCTGATTCATGACCACTTGTTTCTCTAATGGGCCTAGAGAGGAAAGGTTGATAGTGGTTCTGATTGTTCCAGTATGTGGAAACAACATGACTTCTGTTTTCTTCATGGTAAAATTTAAGAAATGTAATCCATATATACCTGTTGTACACCACCTTTCTGCAACAAACCTCCTCAGATACAGGGTACAGTACTTATAAAATCACTTTTTTTCTCTGTTTGTTCATCACATACAAAACATTATTTTATACTACATTCAATTCATTTTTTTTTTCCAGTTTTTTTTTTTTAAGCACCAATTTACATAAAATTCATTTTGGGACAAAAAATAGGTATAAATCATAAATCCAATTAAATGATAAATAATTAAATTAAATTAAATTGTGTAATGCCAAGTAGTCTAAATGATCCAGTAGTTTGCATTGAAACTTGGCTTTGGCACAATCCTTCATACTGAGAGGCACACTGGTGACAGTGGAAAGGAAAGACTCCCCTTTTAACAGGAAGTAACTTCCAGCAAACCAGAAGCAGGCTCAAGATGGGCGGCTGTCTGCTTCAACTAGCCGAGGCTTCAGGAGACAGTGATACAACACAGACAAATAACTTCTGTATTTGCAAGTGTTGGGTCAGGCATAGTTGTAATAGAAATAAAAAGAAATAAAACAAGATTATAGGCAGCAGCAATTACAAACATGGAGTAGAGCGAGTAACGACAGCCGCAGGGTGAGGAAATGTGTTCAGGTTGTTCTCAGTCTAAGCCGATAGCAGCAGAACTATACCTGAGCTAACTGTAGTATTTATCAAAAAGAAAGTTTTAGAGAATATCCTGACACCTAAAGGGATGACTGTGGTGCAGTGGTTGAGCAGTTGACTGAGTCACAGGTTCGACTCCTCACCATGTGCATATGCTGTGGTGTTCTTGAATAAGACTATTCCCCTGCTTCTCGCGTCACTATATAGCCACCCGCTGCTCCACCTGGATGTGTCTCATGTGTGCTGGGTTGAATGTGACGAGGCAAATTTAGTCAACGTGTGGATACATACTGTACATTAATGGGAATACATAACACTTTTACTTAAAGAACTGAGCCTCCCTTTCTAATTCTGAAAACTCTAGGAACCACAAGTAAGCCTGCAGTCTGAGAGTGAGCTGTTCTGTTAGGAAAATATGGAACAATAAGATCTTTAATATACTAAGATGGAGCTAGGTTGTTGAGGGCTTTGTACGTTGGAAGATTTTGAATTGTATTCTGGATTTGACAGGGAGCCAATAGAGAGAAATTAAAACTGGAGCGATATGATCTCTACATTAAAACTCTGGCAGCAGCATTTTGGATCAACTGGATACTTTATAAAGAAGTATACAGTATACAGTATTTCAACACTTGCTCTTCTCAAGGTTGGACGTCTCCTCTCTGTCTCCGCTTTGCTTTGTCTTGTCTGTGAAACTGTCTGAGAGCCTCTCTTCTACAAAATCTTCCGAATCATAACTATGGACTTCAATTTGGTCAGTTTGTCCCTCAACACAACTGATAACATTTCTTTAAAGAGAAGACAGGCTGTAGGCGAGCCAATTTGCCCTGTTGGCATGCACACAGCTGGATATCTCATCAACTTGGAAGACTTTATGATGTGTCTATCTCTGCTGTCATCTGTGGATCTTAAGGACGCATATTTAACTGGATTTATGATAGCTGGTTCCTGCTTTTTGGATTTGGCTGGTTCCTGGTCTATCAACAAACAAGGAAGACATCGGCGGCTAATCTGGACCTGGTCAGGCTGCCTGCCTTACATGATGGCTTAGTTCATGTCTCGAGAACCCAGACTTTGGGCTGAATGGATTAGATCTAGGGGATTTTCTCAGGCACGTTCCATTGGTATGTTCATTTTAATTTGGACATTTCAGAAGCGAGTGGACCGACACAGACTGAAGGTAGATGTCATTAAAGTTCTGCCTGTCCCCAAAACAGTCGTGATTATCTGAAATTTGGCTGCCTGACTGGCCTTGACAGGCCGTCTTATCTCAACACGCCTGAGAAGTTTTGTAAACCTGACGCTCTCACCCCTCTCAAACCTTCTACTGAGGAATTCCACAGACTTTTCAGAGGAGCCCAGCTGAATAAACATTCTGTCATCATTTCAGGACTCTGGATTTGCCTCTGGCCGTCCTCGGCAGCCCCCCCCCCCATGAGTGTGCACAGATCTCCAGAGGGAACTACTGTATATGAACTGAGTGATTCTATCTGAACTCTGCAGTGCCTCTACGGGCTGGCATGCTCACCGCCTTTGAGTCCCCTCCCCCGCCCTCTGCGTAATGTCGGCGTCATTATGTGCTTGTGTGCAAGATTTTTTTCATTACCACATTTTTGACCTTCAAGCAGAGGTCAAAAATGTGTTAGGAATTTTTTTTTGTCTCCAAACCCTGTGTCATTTTTCACCACTTTTATTGTCTGTCCAACAGATCTCACTTGTAAATGAGTCTCCGAGGCTCAATGTGACTTATCTGTTTACAGTGGTGGGCCCTCGACCGCTAGGTAGCGCTAATGCGCTAATCCGCTTATAGCGTAGCTAAATAATCTGTTAGCTTTACAGCGGATTGACTAAGTTTTATAATTCATAAGCGGATTTGTGCTATTTTTATTTAAAATGCAGTACCGCTAATAACTAATTATCTATCAGTAAAAACGAAATAA
This sequence comes from Garcialebias charrua, assembly GCA_038048925.1. Classification (NCBI taxonomy): domain Eukaryota; kingdom Metazoa; phylum Chordata; class Actinopteri; order Cyprinodontiformes; family Rivulidae; genus Garcialebias; species Garcialebias charrua. Next base: position 45,196 of record JBBPBX010012086.1, on the reverse strand, counting down.
CGTATTTACGAGCTCGGACGACAGCTAACAGACTATATCCTGTCAGCGCCGGATGTGGTCCGTGACAAAAAAGCGTCCCCCTCAGTCTCTTGTTGTGTGCTCTCTCTATAGCAGTTAGCAGCCAGTGTGTTACTCTGCAGCCTTATTGCTTGTTTTCGAAGAGTCAGACGAAGACTTTTTAACATGGAGGGTGAACTTGTGGATGTTTCTCAGCGGCCTACGCGACGCGTCTGGATTTAAAAAAAAAGTTTGCCACATTAGCACTCTTCAAAATGGCGTCCGCGACGGCCAAAGAAGCCAGGATTTTACAACAAAACACGGTAAAACAATTATTTCTTTGCTGAGAAAAAATATATTTCATAGCTGACGTTATAGCACAAGTTTTTCTGAGCTTGAGAGTTTCACGAAATGGTCAAATCTGCTGGATTTAAAAAAGTAGTTCACCATTAGGACTCTTCAAAATGGCGTCCGCGACGGCCACAGAAATTAAGAACATAAAATAGCTGACAGGGCAGCAAACTTACATACTCAGGGAATCACAAGGAACTCAGGAGACAGAGGCAACAGGAGACAATGCCAGGACAACGATAAACACAGAGATACAGACTTATTTTTGATTTGATTTGATGTTCATTCATTCATTTTAAAAGAACAATACAAAACAGTTTCATCAGATACAAGGATGAATAGACTTTTAGCTGAATGGATGGATGGATGATCTTTAACAAGTTCTAAAATCATTAAAATTTAACCTCAGCTTGTGCCTCTGACCCAACAGAACCTCCTTCAGCAGCAGAACCCTCTGTGGTTCTCTGCAGGACTTCATCAGTCTCTCTCCTGGTTCTGGAGGAGTTCTGACCCACTCTTCTTTCCATTGTTGCTTCAGTTCTTTGAGGTTTCTGCTCAGCTCTCTGAAGGTCCCACCTTCAGGTTCAGGTTCTGGACTCTGACTGGGCCGTTGATTTGATTTGATGTTTATTCATTCATTTTAAAAGAACAATACAAAACAGTTTCATCAGATACAAGAATACAAGTAGGATAAAATGAAAGGAGCAGAAAGAAGATGAAATCTTATTATATCTGCCCCTTATTTCACAGTTTGTTCAACCAATGATAACCTTCAAACTACATCACAAAATGAATAAATCTACTAATTTATCTAACTGTAATACACAAACTACATCACAAAATGAATAACTCTACTTAATTTTTCTAACTGTAATACACAAACTACATCACAAATAATAATAATAATAATAATAATTGTCTAATCTTGTCATCTGCGTATGTTTCCCATACACAGACGAAATTCGTCTCTGCATTTAACCCAACCACCTACCAGGCGGTGCAGTGAGCAGCCATAGAAGGCGCTCGGGGAGCTGGAGAAATAGGTGTGCACTCATAGACACCCCAAGATGTGTAGTGGCCGGGACGCGAACCCGCGTCCTTCGGGTCCCAAGTCAAACGCCCTAACCACTACACCATCTTGGCTCCTACTCTCACAAAATGAATAACTCTACTTAATTTTTCTAACTGTAATACACAAACTACATCACAAAATGAATAACTCTACTTAATTTTTCTAACTGTAATACACAAACACACTAAGCTACATCATAAGTACAACATAAGTGTAATACACAAACACACTAAGCTACATCATATATAGTTTTTGAGCAAGTCCTTTTTGACCTTTTTCTTAAATGTATACATTGATTTTGCATTTTTAACATCACTCTCCAGAACATTCCACAATCCAACTCCCTGAATTGAGGTAGACCGTCCCTTTAAGCTGGTTCTGAATTGTGGTTTGATGAATATCTGTCCCTTTAAGATTGTAATAACTTTGTCTAAATTTCTTTGGATATTTAAAGGTAATGTGTTATTATGAGCCCTATACATAACTGATAAAATACTATATTCTACCAATTCCTGGAATTTCAATAAATTTAGCTGAAGAAACAAGGTGTTTGATGGGTGACTGAAATGTTTTCTGGTGATTACTCTTACAGCTCTCTTTTGTAAAATAAAAACAGGCTTTGTAATTGTTTTGCACGCTTTTCCCCAAACCTCAATACAATAGATTAAATGTGGAACAATGATTGTGTTATACAACATATACAGAGCTTTATCAATTAAAAAATCCCTGACTTTATATACAGGTACATGAACACACAGCATGACAATCACAAACACCTGGACAACAAAATGGAGGAGATAAGCAAGACAATTAACAGAGAGACCAGGGAGTGTAGGGATGGGGACCCACCACCTGAGAGCAACATGCTTACAACTGTTATCTTGAAGTTCTAGGGTGTAGAGAGCCACAGAAACGGTTATGGTAGGCCGGATTTGGCCCACGGGCCTTGAGTTTGACACATGCGATCTAGTGGTACTAAAAGTAACAAAAGAAGAAAAAAAAACAGCCAAATATGTCTGCAGTTTAGCTAACAGACTTTGGAATGGGTACATTTTGTCCTTGTCAAACCTGTTGAAGAGAACCAAACTAAATACTCTGAAACTCAAACAACTTACTGTATAACAGTTCATGCACCGCTAGTTGGCAGTGTAGTGCAAATATTGCATAACTTGCTGCTACCAATTGTTGAATTTAATTAGCGGATTAGAATTAGCTTCCCCTAATTTTCATAAGACATTAGTGCTTTTGAAATTGCGGACCTAAATAAATTAATTAGTGCTTTAGAAATAGCGGAACTAATTTTTGGATTAGCGTTGCCCACCACTGTACCCATCCATACAAACAATAGATCCCCCCAACCCAGCCCCATCGCCAAGGCATCCCCCCACTCGGGATATACGAGGCCCCACCACCCACAGCCCACCCATTCCCACCCCCTCGCAGAGGCATCCCCCCAAACGGGACGCGCGAGACCCCACAAAAAACATCAAAAGAGAAACTACCAGCATACAGTCCAATAAGGACTGAAAGGAGGAGTAGCGAGAGCAGTGTTAGCCACTAACGCCCTCTCCTGGAACATAATGTAGATAACAGTGTGTAAAATTCAAAAGCACCCCAAGACCTGGGGAAACCTGACAACTTTTGGAGTCGTAAAACCAAAGTCCTGTTTAATATGCCGTGAGAAAAAAAACTAAAATACAAGCAGGCCCATAAAAGTCTGCTAGAATAATATCAAAAACATAAGTAAGAGAGAAATAGCAAATTAACTGTCTGTTTATGAAAAATTAAGGAAGAAGAAAAAAAATACAATGAAATAAATAAATAAATAAAATAAACCCTTGGGAAACCTGACACATTTTTGGAGTCATAAAACCAGAGTCCTATTTTATATGTCATGAGAAGAAACTAAAATACAAGCAGGCCCATAAAAATCTGCTAGTATAATATCAACAACATAAGTAAGAAATAGCAACTAAACTGTCTGTTTATGAGAAGAAAAAATAATAAGAAAAAAGTAAGTAATAATAGTAATAATAACAATAATAATAATAATAATAATTAAAAATAAATAATAATAAATGATAGTAAGAAAAGAAAAGCTGGGGAAACCTGACAAATTTTGGGGTCGTAAAAAGAGACCTAAGTTAGAGATGGCAAATTAACTGTCTGTTTGTGAGAAATAAAAAGAAAATTAAGAATAAATAGAAAAAATATATTAAAAAAAGGAGGAATGATAAGCGTCTGAGATGGAAATAAATTGTGTTCACATTGTGCATGCGTAACTCACGAAGGCACCACTACAGAATCAGAGCACTTTAGACTGTAATTTCAATGTCCAGAGTCGTGTACTGTAAACAATAACATAATCTATCATGCTTGTCTTTGGTACTGGGCCCAGAGAACTCAAGTCACAAGAGTCACAATGTGATCGGATAATCACACCATAGCTATACGTCCGGAGCTACACCATGGCTGGGTCGACCACATTTTTAAGGTTCTTTTTGACGAAGTCTGCAGCCAACACTGGATCCTCGAATTTGTGAGCCTGGCCACCTGGGAGTGTAATTTGCAGTATAGCAGGATAGAGAAGACCAAATTTGACTCCAGGGCAGGAGTGCAACTCCTTCTTCACCGCCATGAACGTCGAGCGCTTTTTAGCCACCGCGGGCGGGTAGTCCGGGAAGATGAAAACACGTTTCCCCTCAAAGAGCAAAGGCGACGACTCCCGGGCCCTTCGCAGAATCTCATTTCGCTCCTGGTACAGGGCAATTCGAACTATGAGCGGGCGCGGTAGGCCCCCCTCCGCCCTCCCGGTCCGCATGGCGCGCTGGGCCCGGTCGACAGCGGGTTCGGCCTCCAGGCCGAGCAGGTCCCGAAGCAGCGTCGACACAAACTTCGTAGGATGCTGGCTCTCGGAGCCCTCCGGAACCCCCACGAGGCGAATGTTATTTATTCTGGAACGACCCTCCAAGTCCTCACATTTTTTAGACAGCGTGTTCACCGTTGTATTTAGCGAGGTGATACGGGTCTCAATGGCGGTTAGCTTCCCGTCATGCTCGTTAGCTGCCCGCTCCAAGTCAGCGATATTAGCTTCAGCCGAGGCCAGCTTAGTCCAAAACTCCGTCATAACAGCCGCAACCTCCTTCTTAAAGACCGTGTAAAGTGAAATTAAATGTATGTTTTTAGTTTGTCACATGGCATAAATATGTGTTATTAATCACCCATATAAATCTGACTGATTAAAAACATTGTTTTCCTTATAAAATTAAGTCTCAAAAATCATGAAAAAACATAATTTTCCCTTGGTCTGAAACTGTGGGGGCGTGTCAGCGCGTGGGCGTGGTTTCAGCGCAGTACTGCGGCCTGCAGCTGAGCTGTGTGTGGAGAGGCAGACAGGAGCAGAGCCAGTAAACCTGCTCTGTTTTTATCTGAGTTCTGTCTGTAACAGCAGCTACTTTTTCCAAGAGTTACGCTGTTTTTGTAAATAGTTTTCTTGTGTGTTTTTAATCTGGAATGAATAAAAAAAAAAAAAGTTGTACCATGCGGGAATTGAACCCATAAGGTTTGGGACGGAAGGCAAACGCTTTATCCATTGACCTATCCAGGCATTACAGATACTCGGTATAAAACCACGCGGTATAAAAACACGTTATGATTTGTACGGGTGCCCTGACCATTGCGACATCCAGGGAAGATGCACGAACGAGGCATAATTGATTAGCTAGCTAACAATGAACAAAATATCTATGCTATTGCTATCTGATGCTATCTGCGATTCGCGAGTGAACGGCTCCACCGAGGCGAATTTATACGGCTGGAGCTGCAGGGGGTGGGGCTATACTTAAGAAGACCGCGTGACGAAACGCGGTCACATTTAAAACACGCCTAAAAAATCCTGAAACAGAAATATCTTTATACACAGTTTGCTCTATAACTCCAAAATTAATTGAGCTACAATTTTGAGACTTTTTACTCATTTACAAGATTACAATTATGACATTTATAATGTTTATTGAAGAAAATATTTGAAATTCACTTTACACGGTCTTTAATCATAGTCGAAATCCTAATCTCAAACCTGTCGATGAGTTCATTGCGTAGGTTGTCGACCATTTCCTGAATCTTGGTTAGCAACGTGCTGTCACTAGCATCAGGCCCCACCGCAGCCTCGAGACCGGCTCCGCCACGAGTCGTTCTGTCGTGTTTCCCCATGTATATCTCCGGCAATCACACTTTGGGCATCGGGAATGCGTATTCCTTCAATAAAAGTTCAGTTTACTCCAGAGGAAGGATATTAGGAGGTGCAAAAGAATATATTACACATATGTTCCGGAGGAGCCGAAGCAACGCACGTCTTACGCCATTAGCGCTCCACAGCGCCTCGTGGCTGGTGGAGTTCTATTTCATCCCTCCTGACCGCCAGAGGGCGGTGCTGAAAGCACTGACTGTTCTCTTCGCGCATGCACTGTTCGAGTAATTACATCAATGACGTCACACAGGTGTGACCGGATAAGCAATCAAGAGGCTATATAGCCTAGCGTTATCCGTTAATTCAGTCCTTCTTTCTTCTCGCACGTGGTTCAATCCAAGGCTTCAGACCTTTGGATCTTTTCTCTACCATTGCTGGAGGCCCGATAGCTTGTTAGCTGGAGCAGTGTGCTCCCCTCCATGGACTGCGACGGTTTAACCTTTGTGAAGGTATTTCATTGGGGGCGACCATAGTCTTGACTACTGTTTAACTCTGGTGAGTACAGGTAGTCCCCGACTTACAAGCGAGTTCCATCACTAGGGGGCGCTCGTATGTCAAAAATTAGTAAGTAGGATCACCATTTAAATTTTTATTTTTATTTTTTATTTTTTTAGAAATGAATACATGTACAGTACTGTACAGTCACCAAGAACTCAGCCTATCCTAACAGTTTTTAAAGATGAAGGAGTGAGTTTAATTGTCTCCCTTTCACATAAAGACAGCTAGCTCCCCTCTCAAACCGGGGAATGGAATGGAGCCTGCATGGAGGAGGGAGACAATTCTACTCACTCCTTCATCTTTAAAAACTGTGTTAGGATAGGCTAAGTGCTTGGTGACTGTACATTTATCTATTTATTAAAAATATACTGTACAGTATATTTATTTATAGAAAGTTGGCGGTTCGACTCCCAGGACCCGCACCATGTGTCGTTGTGTCCTTGGGCAAGACACTTAACCCTGAGTTGCTCCCGGTAGGACTGGAAAGCACCTTGCATGGTAGTCTGCCGCCACCGGTTTATGAATGTGTGTAGCATTCAATATATGTGTAGCACTTTGAGATTTTCAGTAATGAAAAGTGCGTTATAAATTGAATTAATTATTATTATTATTATTATTATTATTACCTAACACAGTTAAGGAGTCAGTTGAATTGTCTCCCTCCTCCCCAGCAGGCTCCATTCAAATAAAGGGAGCTAACTCCCTTTATGTGAAAGAGAGACAACTCAACTCACTACTTCATCTTTAAAAACTGTGTTAGGATAGGCTAAGTGCTTGGTGACTTACAGAACTGTACATGTATTCATTTCTAAAAAAAAAAATATATATATATATATTTTTTTTTTAATGAGATGCATATTCGTAAGTCCGGGACCTCGTAAGTAAGAGCGCTCGTAAGTCAGGGACTACCTGTAGTTTCTGTTTATTTTGCTGGCGTTCGTGCGGTGGCTCTGCCCCGCGAGGAGACTACTGTGTGGATTTATACGTAAGTAGTCTTACTGTACCTTGAAGCTTCCAAGTGTGTGAGTTTCAACTGTAGTTTTTCTGCCACTGGTTGTGGCTCAGTCAGCTTCCTGAGCTGATTTCAGGTAGAATTCAACGTTTACCGTAAGTAGTTGGATTTGTTTGGTTTACGCAGCCAGCTGTGTTCTGGCTTCTTTTAGTTTCTTGGTGAAGGTTGGCTTTTTGCGCCTTCTCCCAAACATTTTTTTTGCCAATCTTGAACGGTTGGGTTAAGCTGCTTTTGCTAGCCTCTTATGCCTGGTCCTCACCAAAAGCATCAACATGCTCCCAATGCTCTGTGTTTGCTGCTTGTCAACAGATGTCTGTTTCCACTGCAGACGCGCAGTGGGAGGAGCGTGTGGCTCCCTTCCCGGTCAGATCCGTGTTGTTTTTATGTACACTGGGCAGATAAAATCAGCTGTACATGAGCCTCGTTAACACTTGAGTGGGTTTTCTACGAGCCGAACTGCAGCTGCAAAAGTCTTTGTTGAGATTAAAACGTTTTTTTTTTAATGTTTGGGGTGATGTACACTCGAGTGGACAGCAGCAACTTTAAAAATGCCAGGTTTTCCTACCGGATGCTGTTTTCGTCCACAGAAAGTCCCGTCGTCGTTGCGTCATCACATAGCAGAGTCTCTCCCAAGTGGTTGCTGCGACGCTACGAGCAGCAGAAGCAAGAATATTCCTGCTTCCTGCTGCTCTGCTGTTCGGCTGTGCGGCTGCGCGCGTGCGTGAAAAGGGACTGCCGGGTCCTGCTGCGCTGCTTGAAATGCTGTAGATGCGCCGCGTCACGCCCCGTTGCTCCAAGATGTGCGGCCACATAGACTTTCAATGTAAAGTGGCTGTTTCAGCTGCGCGAAAAGTGTTTGGTGAGGATTCAGCATCAGTTTGGCCTTGTTTTGTTCCTTGGTGATGGTTAACGTTGTGTACCCTCTCCCAAGCAGTTTTTGATTACGCTAGCAGTGCTAGACTCTCTCGGTTTGGCCTTGTTTTATGTCTCTGAGGCTTGTGCCTCTCATCTAATTTTTTACCAGCATCGTTTCCCCGCTTCCAGCCTACACTTTGGCTGAGCTAGACTTCTAGCTCAAAACTTGAATTAATTGGTGAAGGTGTGTGTTTGCTCACCCCCTCTCCCAATCATTCTCGCCTGCGTCATAATCGGCTGAGCTAGGCTTACTAGCTCTGACCTTGATTTAATTGGTGAAGGTGTGTGTTTGCGCACCCTCTCCCAAGCAGGGGCGGAGTGGGACAACTTTTCAGCCCGGGAGTTTAATGGCCAAGAGTGGCCCATTTTTTCACATTTTAAAAATATTAGGCAAAAATGTAGCATATATTTTTTTAATTGCAATACAATCAACAACTTTTTTTTAATTATAATTTTTTTGTTACATTTTGTTACAATTCAGCAAATCAGGTGGAAAAAATACCTAAATTAGTTGACTTAAAAAACAGAAAAAGATGAGTCAATTCTTTGTTGCTCTTTCCATATCAGACTCAAAGATTACTGAAAAACTCAAAACGTAATTTTGTTGGCTTGAACGTTGGCCAGCTGTCATGAGAAGTTTGCACTAAATACAGTGACAAAAAGATAAACCATAAAACTATTTTACATTTAAAATATTAAATTTGAGGCCAGATAAAATGTCAATGAGACCAGATTTGGCCCATGGGCCTCGAGTTTGACATGTGATCTACAGCATCAGTAAGCGCCTAAGAAGTGCACTAGTTTCTGCCACCATATTTGTTACTTTGTCATTGTCAATGGACATAAGAAGTTCTTTCTCTGTGGACATCAGCATAAATGCCTCCAAATGCTCCTGGTTAAGTGTGCTTCATAGTCTATTCTTGATGAACTTGAGAGTAGAGAAGCTTCTTTCACATGCAACCTGACACAATGAAAGGGTCAGCAAATATTTGTATGCCAGCCCTATAACTGGGTAGGCATCTGTGAAAAGGTTATACTGTGTCAATATAAGGTAAACACAGATAACACAGTTTCTGCAAGAAGAACAAGCCCTGCTTTCAAGTTCAATCTCTGGTTCAACTGAGCCCTCCTGGCCACCCTGTTCCATCTCAGTACCTATCCTGACAGTGGACTCTTCCAGAGGGGACTTTTTGAGCCTATCCCACTGGGATGCTAGACTGGACAGCTCTGTGTGTAAAGTACTCACTGTGGCTCTCTCATCAAATCTAAGCAGATTTTTGCTTATTTCTTGAAGTGCTGAGCTCTTGAGTCCTTTAAGCCTCATCTCTGAAAAGTTTTTAGGGTCAAGACAAGCAAAATCAGAGACAAGTTTGGCATTGGTTGCAATATGTATGCATATGCATGAGTTTATTTTTATTTGTCTATTAAATGTGTTGCTTTAACATTTTTCTGTCTCCTGTTTTCACTTCACCTCATGCATTTATGCCTCATTACGTAAATAAGGACTTGTGTGGAAAAAAAAAATTACATTTAATTACATAACACAAGTCATCCAAGAGTAAAAGTAAAAACAAAAAATATACAGGCCTACCGGTATTTTAAGCACAGTAAAATGTAAAATTATGAATTAAAATATATAATTTGTTGGAACTAAGCTGGAAAAAAAACCATGATGGCCAATTAATTTTTAAAACATGAGATAAAGTTCTCTTTTAATTTAAATTGTCCTTTGACGTTTATTTATTTATTGGTCAATTTATATATTTCTGCTTTTATTTTTAGGCTATGTCAGTTTAGGTCCACTTGACTTTCATGCATGTTTAGTGACATTAGCTTAATTTATTATGCTAGTTTTTAATTTATGTCATGTTGCTTCTTCTGTCTGTCTCTTTGACAAAATGTCTGTAAGCTTTGCACATTTAGCAGCTTCCTCCTGTAACGCCTTTCTTTTCTTCAACCTGACTTTTTCAGCTCCACCTGGCCTCTTCCTATCCATTTTTGTTGCTAATTAGCAGTTTGGACTCCGCGCTGCTCCATCACCTGATGCTTTGGAAAATACGTGCTTCGCTCCTGAGTTGGACTCAACCAACGGTGAACTTTCAGGGGTGTTTTTTATCAAATGGTAGCTCCCAAGCTGCCGGCCCAGTGAGCACAGTCTCTTAAAGGGATCAGCGCTTTAAGAGGCTGCAGGCTGCAGTCTCTTAAAGTGATCATCGCTCCCTCCCTTTAAGAGGCTGCAGCCTTGTTGAGGGACAAGTCGATTTTGAGCAGATTTATTCAACCGTCATCATTTTCCCCGTGCGCCAATCGGCCCATTCATGACGCGGCCCATCGGGAATTCTCCCGAATCTCCCGATGGCCGCTCCGCCCTTGCTCCCAAGTCACTCCCGCTGGCATCATAATCAGCTGAGCTGGGCTTACTAGCTCTGACCTTGATTTTACTGGTGAAGGTATGCGCTTCACACCTCTCTCCAATCATTCCCACCGGAGTCATAATCGGCTGAGCTAGGCTTACTAGCTCTGACCTTGATTTTACTGGTGAAGGTATGCGCTTCACACCCCTCTCCATTCATTCCCACTGGAGTCATAATCGGCTGAGCTAGGCTTAGCTAGCTCTGACCTTGATTTAACTGGTGAAGGTGTGCGTCTCGCGCCCCTCTCCCAAATCTTTCCTACCGGCATCATAACACTAACGCTGTACCTCAGAGCATCGGATCGAACTAGGATTCTAGTTCTGACCTTGCTTTTCTTTTTTTTATTGGCAAAGGCGAGAGTTGACGTCTCCTCTCCCAATTTTTTCTTTCTAAGTAGGAGCATGGACGGCTCCCACTGCTACACAGGTTGCGGGGCCGTGCTCCAGGAAGATGACTGTCATGACCTGTGTCCTACCTGCCTTGGGCATGACCACCTATTGGAGGCCCTGTCGGAAAACCCCTGTATGAATTGCAGCTTCATGCCTCGTGCCATGAGGGTGACTCGGCTGGCCCAGTTTCGCCCCGAGCTTGGCGATGAACTCCCGCCTTCTGGACAGGAGGCCCCACTTAGGCACTTGAAGTACAAGGCCAAGGCCACAACTTCTGCTGCCCTGCCTGGGAAGAGGCGAGCCAAGTCTAGCCAGGGTCTCTCCATGAGATTGGAGCAACTGTCCACTGAGATGGCGCAGATTAAATCCCTTTTTCAGGCATGCCAACCGGGGGCCACACCAGGGGCATTGGTTAGACTCTCCTCCCCACCCATGCCTGAGCTAGCCACAGAGGAGGACGTGTTGTCCTTCGCTGCCTCTGCCTCTCACTTTTTAGGTGAGGATGATGACCAGTCATCTAATCAAGGAACTGGTTCACTTTTTTAGTCCCGGACCGTAGATAGTGGGTCAGGTGACGACTCGATGAGAGATGTCATGCGGATGGCCCTGAGACAGCTGCAGCTGGACATCCCGCAACCAGGGGAATCCACCCCTGGAAGTGCCTTCTTCAGGCGTGGACAGGCCCTTCCTCCCTTTTCTGTCTCTCCATCGGAGGAGTACCTGAGGGAGTTACACGGTTGTTGGCAAGACCCAAAGTTATTTGCACACCTCTCTGCAGATGGTCGAACACTGGCGGAAATGCATGAGCCGGCCGCGGTGGGCTTGCATTGCATGCCGGCGATCAAACCTATCGTCTCGCTCATCGTCTCACCAGAGTAAACTCTGCGTATCGAGGTCTGGTGTCCGCGACCTCAGTGTTGTGTCACAGATGAGCTCATTTGCAGAGATTATCAAGCTGGAGCGCGTGCTGGCCACCTTGTCAATTCCATGGTACACCTTCTGCTTGCCCTTTCTGTATCCCTTCAGGGCACCAATGGCACGGCAGCGGCGGTGAGCTTTAGCGATGCGGCACTTCAGGCCTTGGCACTTATGACACGAGACCTTGGACGCCTAATGTCCTTCTTGGTCCAGGCTCGCCGACAGGTCTGGTTGCCTCAATCAGCTCTGTCCGGGCCATCTCGCAGGACCCTCCGTGATGTCCCGGTGGTGCCGGGGGAGTTATTTGGTTCGGCTACCTTGGCAATGTTGTGGATCTGACCTTGGTCTACTGAGACTGTAGGGATACACCTTCGTCTCTTTGAACTGTTCCAGTGATACCTTTTATTGACCCTCTCAAAAAAACACATTTTTTTTTCTGTAAACCTGCAGTGAAAGACAATTAACACAGTTTATTCCATTTAGTTTGAATCTAAGAACATAATCTCTCACAAGAGACTATTTCTACTCTTTAAAGTTATTCTAATTCAAATGTAAATCAACAGAATAACCTCCTGTCATGTTTCATGATCATTTGCTATTATGCTGTGTTATTCATATGAGCAATGTTGTACTCTACAATATGTTTTATGATCGTGTGTTATAATGCTGGTTTATTCTGCACTATGATGGTGAATGAAACTCTGTCTTAGTCAAGAACTATGGCAAATATAATAATAATAATAATAATAATCATTTTGTTTAAAAGCGCGTTTCAGGACACCCAAGGAAACTTAACAAACCAATACAGTTCAAACATTATCAGTGACAAATTGAAATATAAAATACATAAAAATTATAAAATGCAAAATAATAAAAATACATTTAGTGAAGTTAATGATAAGCTAGTCTAAAGAGATGTGTTTTCAGGGCTGTCTTGAACAGAGAAAGGGAGGTGGTGTTTCGAAGGTCTGGCGGTAGAGCGTTCCAGAGGTGAGGGGCAGAGCAGGTGAAGGCCCTGCTCCCCATGGTTTGCAACAAAACTTTCAATCTCAGGGATTACTTTGAAGATCAGGACTTGGACTTCCTCTGCATCACAGAGTCATGGATGTCGCCGGGTGAGTCTAGCACATTGACAGAAATAATACCACCAAACTGTTTGTTTTTTAACGACCCGCGGCAGTCAGGTCGTGGTGGTGGATTATTAACCATATTCAAATCGACTTTTAACTGTAAACAACTACCCATCCCAGTCCCCTGCTCCAGTTTTGAACTGACTGTTTTTGAACTAGGCCATTCACCTGTAACTTTATGTGCTCTTGTTTACCGTCCACCTCGTTCTAAAGATTTCATCAGTGAGTTTTCTGATTTTCTGGCTGAAATTACAGCTAAATATTCTCGGGTCGTCATTTTAGGCGACTTCAACTTGCATGTGTGTTGTCCTGATTAAGGACTTTTTAGATTTATTGGACTAATTTAATTTAACACAACACGTGGACTCTCCCACCCAACAGCGCGGACACTTACTGGATCTTGTTTTAACATGTGATGTGACTGTTTCAAACCTTGAAATAGGAGACAATGTATTTTCAGACCATATGCCAGTCAAGTTTCAGTTCACCCTCCCCCATGTATCTCCTAAGACATGCATTCCTACATGTAAAGGCAGGAATTTTAACCACTTAACTGCCGCACGTTTCACTGAGGTTTACAACAATGACATGTTAATTCAGCCCCCATTGTTCCTCTCCAGCACTGAGAAGCTGACAAACCAGTTTGACTCTGTTTGTTTAAAAGCTCTGGATCAAGTAGCTCCTATTAAATCTAGGAGACCAAAACTCAGAGCAGAACCGTGGCTGAATGACGTGACCAGAGCCGTTAGGCAACAATGTAGGAGGGCGGAGAGAAAATGGAAAAAAGACAGACTGCAGGTCTCTTTTCAGATGGTAAAAGAGAGCTGGCGCCGATATCAGTAAGCAGTAAAGACTACAAAATCCCAATACTTCTCTGATATCATTGCTGCAAACTCTCGCAATCCTCGAGTTCTGTTCTCAACCCAAAACTCTGTCCTCCACCTCACTGAACAATCACCCCTGGAAGCCTCGACTGAGCTGTGCGAGAACTTCCAACATTTCTTTTTGGATAAAATTGCGACCACCCGGGCTCTCATTTCTCCTCCAACTCATGATCCATCCATTCCACCTCAATCTGTTGCTATATTTGACTATTTTGAACCAGTCTCTCTGTCCTTTCTAGAGCAGGTCATGTGCAACCTGAAACCATCTGGTTCCCCCTTTGATGTGGTCCCCCCTCGGCTACTAAAGGAGGTTTTTCACACTCTAGGTCCCTCCATTCTCTCTATTGTAAATAGCAGTCTATCCTCGGGTGTGGTGCCAAAATCATTAAAACATGCTTCTGTTCAACCTCTCCGGAAAAAAACAAACCTCGACCCTTTAGTAGTATCCAACTTCAGGCCTGTCTCCAGACTCCTATTTACTATATACTTCTATATACTTCAGGGCGAAGGTATGGCCTTCCTTTATTCTCAAGAAACAGAACAAAATTTTCTTTCATACCACAAGCAATTAAATCATTAAATAATACTAAGGTATCATGAATTACTGAGCTGAAACACCTTTGCTGTAATGATGGATGATGATGTCATGTATGTATGTATAAGTATGTCCTTTATGTCAATGCCTGCTGACAAATGTTGCAAATTAATTTCCCTAAGGGGACAAATAAATCTATATCTATCTATGTATCTAAGCTCCTAGAGAAAATAGTTGAGTCCCAGTTGAAGTGCTTCCTGGAGGATCACGCTATCCCCGAGCTATTCCAATCTGGCTTCAAATCTCTCCACAGCACTGAGACTGCCTTACTGAAGGTTTTTAACGACATCTTCCTATCCACAGACACTGGTGACTCTGTGTTGCTTGTCCTATTGGACCTCTCATCCGCGTTCGACATCATCGACCATGAGATCCTCATTGCTAGGTTGGAGCAGTGGGTGGGCATCACAGGGTCAGCCCTCAATTGGTTCAGATCCTACCTCTCTGACAGATCCTTTTTTGTCTCCATCAATGATTTTAGCTCTGCAGTGGCAGCTCTTAAATGGGGGTACCGCAGGGGTCCATCCTGGGTCCTCTCTTATTCTCCTTATACCTGCTGCCACTTGGTGCTATTTTCCGGAAACACAACATACCCTTCCACTTCTACGCCGATGACTGTCAAATTTACCTTCCCCTAAGGCAAAATGGAACATGCTCTATTCAGCCTTTGCTCGACTGCCTGGCTGACATCAGGGACTGGATAGCTTTAAATTTCTTAAGCTTTAATGATAAGAAGTCTGAAGCCATACTGTTCCTTCCCAATGACACAACCTCGAACCACTGCATTGACCTTTCCGCTCTACCCCTGTCTGAAAAACAAAAGGTCACGAATCTGGGAGTGATAATGGATCCCTCCATGAAACTCAACAGCCATGTAAATTTGATCGTTAAATCCTGTTTTTTCCAGCTGAGGCGACTGTCCAAGCTGAAGCCCATACTTTCCAAAAATAATCTGGAGACAGTAATTCACGCATTTATTACATCTAGGCTTGATTACTACAATTCACTTCTGCTTGGCGTCAGTCAGGCCACCATTGCGGGCGGCCGTGGTGTAGTGGTAATGGCAGTCGTCTCCCGATCGGAAAGTTGGCGGTTCGACTCCCGGGACCCGCACCATGTGTCGTTGTGTCCTTGGGCAAGACACTTAACCCTGAGTTGCTCCCGGTAGGACTGGAAAGCACCTTGCATGGTAGTCTGCCGCCACCGGTTTATGAATGTGTGTAGCATTCAATATATGTGTAGCACTTTGAGATTTTCAGTAATGAAAAGTGCGTTATAAATTGAATTAATTATTATTATTATTATTATTATTATTATTGCACGATTACAACAGGTTCAGAACGCAGCAGCCCGATTTTTAACCAGTACATGCAGAAGAGAGCACATTACACCAGTCTTGGCCTCCTTGCACTGGCTACCGGTTCATCTTAGAGTCCAGTTCAAAATTCTCCTGGACGTCTACAAATCACTGAACAGCCTCGCCCCCGCCTATCTCTCGGAGTTGATTCACCCATATGTTCCATCACGTGCTTTGAGGTCAGAGGACCAGGTACTTTTAAGAGTTCCAGTAACTCGCTTGAAGCGCAGAGGTGACAGGGCCTTCTCCGTAGCAGGCCCAAGGCTCTGGAATGAGTTACCTCTACCTGTCAGACAGGCCCCCTCCCTCGCAGTTTTCAAATCCCGGTTAAAAACTCACTACTATTCTGTTGCTTTCAACACCAGCTGATATGTACTTGATCGTTTTATTTATGATCTGCAATGTTTTTATGTCTTTTCGTGTTGTACTTCATTGTGTGTTACCTGTTGTTTGTTTGTTTGTCCAGCACTTTGGTGTGGACTTGTTCCTGTTGAAAGTGCTTTACAAATAAAATGGTATGGGTATGGTATGGTATGGTGGAGATGCAGGCAGAGGGTACATGGAGATGTAGCGAAGAGGAAGATCTGAGAGAGCGTGATGGGATGGAGATTTGTAGGAGGTCAGATAGATAAGGAGGGGCAAGGTTGTGGATAGCTTTGAACGTGAGAAGTAGAATTTTGAAGATGATGCGTGATTTAACCGGGAGCCAGTGGAGCTGCTGCAGGACAGGAGTGATGTGGTTATAGTAGGAGGTTTGAGTGATGACACGGGCAGCTGAGTTCTGGACCATCTGTAACTTGTGGAGAGATTTGTTGGGGAGGCCGTAGAGAAGGGAGTTGCAGTAATCGATACGGGAAGTCACAAGACTGTGCACCAGGATGGCTGTGGAGCGGGGTGTGAGAGAAGGACGGAGACGGTTAATATTACGGAGGTGGAAATAGGCAGACCGAGTAATATTGTTGATGTGTGAAGTGAAGGAGAGAGTGGTGTCGAGGATGACACCGAGACTCTTGACCTGAGGGGAGGGGGATAGCAGAGAGTTGTTAAGGGGGACGAGAAGATGTTCTGATTTTGAAATAGAGTTTTTTGTACTGACAAGAATGATTTCTGTTTTGTTACTGTTTAGTTGAAGGAAATTGTTAGAAAACCAGTGATTTAGCTCATTGAGACAGTCGGTGAGGATGGAGGGTGGGTGGAGTTAGGTTTTGATGACGAGTAGAGCTGTGTGTCATCAGCATAACAATGGAAATGGACGCCGTATTTTTTTTTTACTGGAAAATGTTGACTGATATATTTTGTCTGCCCATCTACAACACAAAGATTTCTGTTCAGATGGTCTGATATGAGTCTCTTGAAGGAACATCACGTCGGCCTCCAATGATTTAAGGTGTGCAAATACCTTAGCACGTTTGATTGATTGCCCTAGGCCGCGGACATTCCAACTGACCAAGTTAATGCCCTCATTCCTACCTCTAGGTGCCATAAACAATTGGAAATTGAATTATGTGGACAGTAACACTATGAATTGCCCAAAATACAAATAAGAAAAATAAAATTTTAAGAAAAACACACAAAGTGAACTTACATTTTCCCACCCAGAACTCCCACTTTCCCAAACAAAGTGAGAGGTACAATCCTGACATACTGTCCTCAGGGGTCTTATACTAGTTAAACTTAACCAGTAATATCACTAGATACACAACTTACAAAACTTTATAATGTCCCATCCGATAACTAACCATAAACTTTATTTTAACATTTCAATAACAAAAATCAAAATTAAACCTGATGTTGGTGTAAGGACTAAATAAATAAATAAAATAAAAAATTATATATTGTTAAATAATAACCCAGAACTTTACACCGACAACTGTTCTGTGCCTCAGCTGTTTGTCACCAGGTGACGTCATATTGTTGTTGTCACCTAGGCAACGCATACCAAACAGACACGTGCACGGCTGTCACCCCTCCTCTGTGGCCTGGTAGCTGAGCAGAAAGCGATCAGCCTCTCCTGGGGTGTTGAAGATCTTATTAATATCAGTACCTTTAGAAACTCTGAGCCGTGCAGGATAGAGAAATCCAGTGCGCATCCCAGCTTCCTTCAGCTTCTTCCTTACTTCCTCAAATGGCTGGCGCTGCTTAATTATCTCTGCTGGAAAATCAGGGAAGATGAGAATCCGTCTCCCGTCGTATGTCAGAGGGGTTTTCTCACGTGCCAGCCGCAGTATTTTCTCCTTAGTTTGAAAATTGTGAATCCGTGCCATCACGACTCGGGGACGCGCTCCGGCGTCCGGGGGCTGTCCCAGCCTGTGAGCTCTGTCAACCTCTATCGGGGTGGGGAAGTTAGCCGGTCCCAGCAAGTCACGCAGAAAGTTGGCGAGAAAGTTTACAGGGTTGATACCCTCTGCTCTTTCTGGTAAGCCCACCACTTTTATATTTTGACGCCGAGAGCGTGCTTCGAGGTCGACGATCTTGTGTTGGAGTAGTTTGTAATTCTCCTCCAGCTGCGCGCAGTGTTGTTTCAGCTGGGACAGCGTGACGTCACGGTCGCTGCAGGTCGCCTCCAAAGTAGAAATCCGGTCTTCGTGGACAGTCAGAGTGACCTGCATAGTTTGCAGGGAAGCCTCCAGGTTGTTAAATCTGTCATCCATCTTCTTACTCAAATCAGTTATTGCTGAAAGAATAGCGGATGTCTCTGTGTTTGACAGCTGGGGCGTTGGCTCTGCTGAGTCATCAGTTGCGTCTCTGCCGGCAGCCGCGTTTGCTTTCTGCAGTTTTTGTTCTCTCCTGGTAGCCATGAGTACACAAACACAATATGATTGTAGTATACAACCATCTAGCTGATGCAACTGAATTAGAAACGTTATATTGCTTGAATAGTAAGAATCGGTTGGGAGCTCAGAGCAGGTGCGTCTACACCATAGCGTGCGCTCTAGCCACACCCCCCGTCATGGACGCCGTATTTGCGGAAGATGTGACCTAGAGGAAGGAGGTAAATGATGAAGAGGAGGGGTCCGAGGACAGAGCCTTGGGGGACACCCATGGAGACAGGGGAAGACTGGGAACGGAAGGATTTAAGCTGAATGAATTGAGTGCGGTCAGAGAGATAGGAGTTGAACCAGTCTAACGGGGTACCTGAGATGCCAATGGAGGTTAGTCTGTTGAGGAGGATAGAATGACAGATGGTGTCGAAGGCAGAACTTAGATCAAGAAGAATGAGGATGGACAGAAGACCAGAGTCAGCAGCAAGAAGAAGGTCATTAGTAATTTTTACTAGAGCTGTTCCGGTGCTATGGTGGGGGCGAAATCCAGATTGAAACTCTTCATAAATGTTGTTGTTGGACAGGTGAGAGTGAAGTTGACTAGTAACAGTTTTTTCAAGAATCTTGGAGATGAAGGGCAGATTTCAGATTGTACGAAGATTATTGAAGTTGGTAAAGTCAAGACTTGGTTTCTTGATGATGTGGGTGATGGCAGCAGATTTGGTTACCAGATGAACTTGGAAAAGTTCAAAGTATATGTCAGACTGAACTTTCAGTTTTGTTTAGAAGTTAGAAAATAGTAATCTTATAACTGGCTCCACTACTCCCTGTCTTCCTCTAAACAATTCTCTCTCTGTTCTTCTAAACTGACCTTCTCCTTGAATCCTGATAACGTGACTCTAACTCCCTTCCACTGGTCTAACGAACCAAGTGAGAAGGAACAAGTCACTGATCTCAGATCCTCTTCAAAAAGTTCAAACTTCCTGGAACTTTCTGTCTGCTGGAAGTCTTCAGTTCTACGAGGAAGTGGGATGTGAAACTTTCTCCTAAAGCTAGATAAACTGCAGTCAAGAGTCAAAGACGGGTTTATCAGCTGAGAATTTATGGCATGCCGCCATAAAGTCAACAGAGGTAAAAAGCTCCAAGTTCTTATTGAATCTCCTTTCTGGAATATTTTATCTTGGAAACAAGAACCGGAAATGCTTGCATCTTTAATCGATGAGGCGGACATTCAGGAATCGCTGATGGCAAACGGACTGACCTACTTGGACATCAAGGACCTATCCGTTCTTGGCAGACCGTCAAATGTAACGAGTCGCTGATTGTTTTACCTACCGGACCTGGGTCTAGCTGATATCGTATGGAGGGTGTCATTTCTGGTTAAACACTTCAAGATAATTCATTTACTCTATCTCTTCCTTTCCTCCTTCTCTTAAAACTTTATCCATCCTAAGCCGGTAACTAAACTTTAAGAAATAAAAACCTTCAGATATAAGTAATATGTCAGCTTATTTACTTGTTTTCTGTTGTCCACAATTAAATCTGCTGACGAGTTAAATTATAGGAATATAATCGATCAATCAGTTGTACATGTTATTGATGTAATTTTATGATTCTGTTAATAAATGGTTCAGTTCTGCTGAATCGACATAAATTAACGTTTCATGCCTGTTACATCTTATCAGCTGGTCTCAAAATGTATTGATTTAATCTGAAAAAGAGAACCCGTGATTTATTGATGATCATTTGTGTCAGTCTAAACCCTGCTCAATTTACATCTGGTGGACAGGTAAAATCAGTAAAACTGATCACCCCTGTACCCCCTACACAACGCTGGAATGGACCGTCCAGGCATGTCAGACAAGACCGCAACTTTTGAGTCTTTGCAGGGCGATGCCCTCTCCTCGTCCTCAGCATCTAAGATGTCTGCCAGCTGACCTGAGTACATTAGTCAGCCGCAGCCTTGGGGTCGTGACCCCCCAAGGGGTGTTTACCCATGTGAGGGTCAGCCTAGACCCAGCCGGGGCTTTCGTGAGTTGGCCTGCCAACCAGCTGTGTGGGGCAGGAGCTCTCCCCCACCCCCCACGGACCCTAGGGGCCATGGAGGGAGACGGTGATGCCACCAGGCCGACCGTTGGATACTTTTCCCATGAGCAGCTCAGTTACTGGGCTGCTCACGCCGTGGACCCATGGGTGGTTGCCACCCTGACCCATGGTTACCAGCTACAGTTCCGACGGCGGCCTCTCATGTCACGCCGGGTCAAAATGACTGTAATTTCCGACCCCGTGAAGGCTCTAGCGCTGGACCAGGAGCTTTCTACCCTCCTGGCCAAAGGTGCGATCGAAGCAGTGGATGCTCTGCATCAGTCCAGAGACTACTACTCAACCTACTTCCTCGTGCAAAAGAGGTTGGGCGGGTTCCGTCCCATTTTAGATCTGAGGGGACTCAATCAGTACCTAAAGGTGATGCCCTTTCACATGCTCACGACAGCAGAGGTGAGAAATGACAGCTCTACTCCCTGGGCACCTCCCTAGGGAGGTGCTACGGGCATGTCCAACTGGGAGGAGACCCTGGGGAAGACCCAGTATTATGTCTCTCAGTTGGCCTGGAAACACCTTCGAATCCTCCCAGAAGAGCTAGAAGAGGTGGCTGTGGAAAGAGAGGTTTGGGCCTCCCTGCTCAAACTGCTGCCCCCATGACCTGACTTTGTAATAAGCGGAAGATGATGGATGGAATCCTTGTAAAACTCTGTAAAACCGACTTAATAAACGTATCTTTTACAAAAGTGCTATTTCCTGATACCTTCAAAATAGGACTTATAACTCCATTTTTTTTTTCTTAAATCTGGCAACTCTGAGCAAGTTAGTAACTACAGACCAATAAGTATTTTACCAGCAATATCCAAAGTGATTGAAAAAGCAGTAGCAGAGCAGCTTACTGTATTAGTTATTTAGGAAAACAAACAGTTCCCTTTCAGTTCGGTCTCTCGGTGCAACATACTTGCTATGGGAATTGCGTCCCCGCGTGATTACCTGAAGGAATACAATCACGCCTTTTACGGCAGGGGGCGTCACCCCGCGTCAGAGGTACCGCCTTTCAGGTACTTAAGCGACTGACGCCCCTCCATCTTTCTTTTTTTGCCCTTCACCTCGCTGAAACACCTGAACATCGTGGGACCTCTCTGTTGTTGCGTCGCTTGATTGAGGTGAGCTAGCTCCTTACACTAAGCATACAGAGAGAATTTTCCTGCGTACTGCTGGACTGGCGAAAGCTAGTCCAGCATTTTTCTACTTACCCGAAGTTTTCTTCTCTCCCACAGCTTCGCTCGACGACGCTAACTGCGTCACAATCTTCTGCTAATCCAACTAGCAGTCTACTAGCGAAAGCAAGACGACGGAGAAGACGGCTTTGAACAAAAGGAAACTAGGACCAACTTCTACTCTTCTCGTCTCCGGACATGGCTCCCGAGAAAGGAAAACGGAGGGCAAAGAAGAAGAAAACCAGGACGACGAGTCCTCGCTCGCGCCCATGCCCCAGCGGCTGCGGCTACTCCCTTTCGGCGACGGACACCCACGAGGCCGGTCCTGTCTGCCTAGGGATCCTGCACACGAGGAAAGCGCTGGAATCCCCCGACTCCTGCCCCCACTGTCGTCGAATCACGGCCACAGTGAGGAAACGCTGCACGGACACGTTGGCCAAATCTATGGCAAGGACCGCGGCGATGAAGGTCGCACGTCGCACTAACCTGCCTGCTCCAGAAGCGGAGCCTGAAAACGTGGACCTGGAGTGCAGTGGCCGGGTCGGGGAGGACAACGCGTCGGACTCCTCTCTTGCCGTCGAAGACTCGACGCCAGAAGTGTCCGACATAGACGCCGACTATGGTGACAAGGGAGAAACTATTCACTCCTTCCAGAACCTGGCGCAGAACCTTCCAGAACCGGACGTGTTGGTGCCTGCCCTGTTCGACCTGTGCCATAGGGCCGCTGATGCCCTGCAGGTCACGTGGCCGGACCCATGGACGTAGCCAGAATTTTTGGGGGGGCGGTTCGTTTTAAAGGAGAAGTTGACAATGCTAAACTAATGTGTCTGGATAGCTCAATGGATAAAGCGTTTGCCTTCAGTCCCAAAGCTCATGAGTTCAAGTCCCGCATGGTACAATGTTTTTTTTTTAAATTCATTCCAGATTAAAAAAGCACAAGAAAACTATTTACAAAACGGCAAGAAATAAAACAATGCATTAAATGAAAGGAATCAGACGAAGAAAATAATCTTATCTGCCCCTTCTCAAACTATTTTTTTTTCAAACACTCTTTTATTGGATAAAAAAAGAAGAATGTGTTAACCACAGCCTGTGGTTAACACATTCTTCTTTCTTCACAGGCATATTAACTACTTTTTTTATCCAATAAAAGACAAATGTAAAATTAGTTGTTTGAATCGAGTGTTTGAAAAAAAAAAATAGTTTGAGAAGGGGCAGATAAGATTATTTTCTTCGTCTGATTCCTTTCATTTAATGCATTCTTTTATTCCTTGCTGTTTTGTAAATAGTTTTCTTGTGCTTTTTTAATTTGGAATGAAAAAAAAAACATTGTACCACACGGGACTTGATCCCACGAGCTTTGGGACTGAAGGAAGACGCTTTATCCATTGAGCTATCCAGACACATAAGTTTAGCATTGTCAACTTCTCCTTTAAAAGTGGGCGGTTCGTTCGAACCCCCCGAACCCCCCCTGCCTACGCCAATGCCGGACCCCACGCCTCGCCAACAGGCTACGAGGCTGTCGGAAAACTATTTCTACGGGAAGCAACCGTCAACGTCGCAGAAAATGCCAATTTTTTCGGACTTCCTAACGGAACTCAAACGCTCCTGGGCGGAACCCAGGGCTCCCATCATGCTACCATTGTCCCGACTCTTGGATGTTGTGGGAATGGAGGCTATGGACCTTGCCAGCGCACCCCCAATAGAGGAGTCTCTGGCGGCTCACCTGGCCCCCACAGCCACGGGGATGAAACCAACGCTGCCCAGCAAAGCCTGTCGCGCTTCGGAGAAACAACTCGAGAGGTGCTACAAGGCCCAAGGCCTCGCGGCTCGCGCAATGAATACGTCGAGCATGGTGCAGGCCTACCTGGCAGAAAAACTACAGGATATCCAGCTAACAAAGGACGAGCAAGCCATAACCGAGGCCATAGAGGAGGCCCGTCGTGCCTCTGACCTCGTGCTCAGCATGATGGGGACGGTAGCTATTTCCTAAGGCAAAGCAATGGCAGAAATAGTTGTCGCCCAGCGCCATCTTTGGCTAACGCTGTCGGACCTCCCGGAAAACCAAAGGTCCACCTTCCTACAGCACCCGATCGAGTCGATGGGACTCTTCGGAAGAGCCCTGGAACGTGTCTAGACAAGGCTGGAACAAAGACGCAAACAAGCGGATGCCCTCCGCAAGGGTTTGCCAAGGAAAAAACTTGACAGAAAACATGCGTGGTCTCCCACGAAAGAGACCTGCTGGGGACTGTGAGGCTTCGCAGTACCGTCCGAGTGCTGCTTCGACCTCTTCCTACGGAAACCAGTTCCGGACCTGATGAACCAGGATGAACTGATAATTTTCCAGGTTCGTCCACCCACGAGTTACGGGAACCTAACTTTCTGGTCCCAGTCTCTGCTCGTAGAGAATCACGAGGAACTGGTGACATGTGTGCGTGCACCAAACATGACTCGCCTACTGTATATGTAAACAAAACAGACATTGTTTCAGACATGTACAAAAATAAAAGTGCCAAAGCACAGACTGCCCTGGTTCTTGACTCAAGTCCCATTTTTATAAAACCCAGACCTCACGGTCGAACTATGAACCACAGCAAGATACACAAGATTCGCCGAATACGGCCTGATCTCGCGATATCTTCTGTTGGGCCGAGCAACCTGCTCGAAAGGGTATGAGAGGGGTCAAAGGTCACCCCCTCAGACCCGAAACACGAGGAGCTGCAATTCAACATGCCATCCAGGCTCAGCGTGCATGCGCAGGCCTAGGAGGCGTGTCTGCCAAATGATTGGGTCATGACAACAATATGTCACGGGCTCAAGTTGCAGTTCTCAAAGAGACCGCCCCGTTTCTCAGGGGTGTTGCAATCTAAGATCAACCTTGCACGTGCGCACGTGCTAAGGGAGGAAGTTTCAACGATGCTGAAAAAGGGAGTGATTAGTTTGGTCTCAGGACGCAAACTACGCTCCGGACTCTACAGCAAGTACTTCCTGGTGCCCAAAAAGGACTGGTCCTTGAGACCGATTCTGGATCTCAGGACTCTCAAGAAAAGAATTAAAACTTTCAAGTTCAGGATGCTTACACTGCGGCAAGTTCTCCAGTCTGTGAGACCAGGAGACTACGCATGTACAATGGATTTGAAAGATGCCTATTTCCATATAGGCGTGTGGAGGAGACACAGAAAGTTCCTCCGTTTTACATTAGAAGGTAACGCTTATGAATTCAAAGCCTTACCCTTCGGTTTAAAGACTGCTCCGCGTACATTTACTAAATATCTGGACGTAGCCCTGACCTCTCTTAGAAATCAAGGACTCAGGGTCTTGAATTACCTGGACAACCTGCTAATTCTGGCTGGAAGCAGAAAGCTGGCGCTGTCACACTCCCTTGAGATGATCTCTCACCTGGAGTCTCTCGGTTTTGTCATAAACCTACAGAAAAGCGATCTGACCCCGTCACGGGTTACCGTATTTCTGTGTGTACAGATTGACACTGTCCAATACAGAGCATGGCTCTTGAAGAAGAGTCTCCTCCATTCGCCATTGCCTGGGAAGATTTAAACTGGACCAACGGGTCTCTGTGAAAACCTGCCAACGCCTGTTGAGCCTCTTGGCGGCAGCCATTCCTTGTGTGCCACGTGCATTATTAAAAATGCGGGCCATACAGGTATGGTTTAACCAACAAATACAACCCGCTCTGCCCAAACAAGCAGAAAAGGTTAAAATAGACCCAGTGTGTCTAAAGGCCCTGGGACCTTGGAGAGATCCGTCCGTTTTCACGGAAGGGGTCTCACTGGGAAGGGTGTCGTACCGTGTAGTCATCACGACGGATGCCTCAAAAACAGGATGGGGAGCGTTCTGTAGGAACCAGAATGCCCGCGGCCTTTGGAACAAGCAGGAAGCCAAATTACATATTAACTTCCTGGAATTACTGGCCGTATTCCTGTCATTAATATACTTCTTCAGTGAAGGTCTGGTTGTCGGACATCATATCCTGGTGAAATCAGATAACAGGACCACGGTGTCCTTCATCAACAGAGAAGGAGGGACGAGATCCCGGGTCCTCCTTGGTCTGACATGGAGGATGCTTACGTGGTGTGCTCCAAGAGTTCTGTCACTTAAGGCAACTCATGTCCCTGGTGATCTGAATTATGGAGCGGATACCCTTTCAAGAGGGCCTCTGTTGGCGTTGGAATGGAGCCTGATCCCACGGATCGTGGAACAGGTATGGTCACGTTTCGACAGAGTCTCTGTGGACTTGTTCGCCTGCAGAGTTAGCTCACACTGTGACCTCTATTTCTCCCTGAAGGAGACAGATGCTCCATTGGGAATAGACGCTCTGGCACATGATTGGCCAGCAGGAGTGCTCTACTACGCCTTTCCACCTGTCCCTCTGATCGGGGCGACATTGGAACGGGTAAGACGGGGAGCCCTCTCCTTGATCCTCATAGCTCCCAGATGGCCACAGAAACCGTGGTTTCCGGAGCTGATCTCAATGTTGTCAGGAACACCATGGTAATTGCCTCCTCACAGGGACCTACTCACTCAGGCACGTGGACAGCTTCTACATCCACGTCCAGGGTTGTGGCAACTCTCAGCCTGGCCTCTGAGAGGTACTGGCTGAAAGCCTAAGGTTTTTGTTGCTTTGTCCCAACACAAGCAGCAATAACATTCACAAGGGTTTCCCTTGATGTTTATGTTTTTTGCCTGGGAGACGTATAATGGAAAGGTTTCCCCTCTCATTGTCTGATCTCCTACATCAGGATGGGCTCCACTTGTCAGTCAAGCCGTGAAAACAACAACAAAGGAGGAAAACATCGCTCCTCCTGCTCAAAAGGAAACAGGAGTCGATGAGTACTCACGCTACTGGAGCACGCTTGGGCTGTTTCTAGTTAGTGTTATATATATAAATAGGTCATGTGAGACATCATGTGAATGTCTCTCACATTTGGCCTTTTTCCTCTTGGCATCTGCTCTCTGCATTCCTTGTAGTAATCAGCTAAGAGATGCCCGTCCCTTAGGATGGAGGTTCTCACATGCATTTTGCTGAGCATTTCAAGGGCGTGAATGAATTACGTTCCCATAGCAAGTATGTTGCACCGAGAGACCGAACTGAAAGGGAACTGAAAGTTATGCACCATAACTCATGTTCCCTGAAGGAAGGGAACGAGGTGCAACATAGCTGGCCCTTTTCAATGCTGGAAGCTCGGTGAAGTGCAATTTCTGAGAAAGATGGAGGGGCGTCAGTCGCTTAAGTACCTGAAAGGCGGTACCTCTGACGCGGGGTGACGCCCCCTGCCGTAAAAGGCGTGATTGTATTCCTTCAGGTAATCGCGCGGGGGCGCAATTCCCATAGCAAGTATGTTGCACCTCGTTCCCTTCCTTCAGGGAACATGAGTTATGGTGCATAACTTTCAGTTTCTTGTCCTGTCCAGTTTGGGTTTTGCTCTAGTTACTCAACAGAATTGGCTACCCCCTACCTTACAAACCCACCCACACAGACCAGTATTTACAGTTTGACTCCCATCACCCTTTGGAGCACAAGTTGGGAGTCTTCAGGACTCTGTATCACAGAGCAGACGGTGTCCCCACTAACTCAGGAGCCAGACAGAAGGAGAAATCCCACACAAAACAGGCTCTAGAGAAATGTGGATATCCTAACTGGGCCTTCCTGAAAGCAGAGAAGAAACCCAAACAGGACTCCAGCCAGCCATCAGGTGAAAAGAAGGAACCCAGACCCAGACCAGTGGTCATTCCGTATGTTGCGGGAGTTTCAGAGACATTGAGACGTTTATTTTCTAAACACAACGTCCCAGTGGCTTTTAAACCCCAAAATACATTACGGCAAAGACTGGTTCATCCCAAAGATCCAGTCCCCCGGCACAAACAGAGTAATATTGTGTATGCTGTTCAGTGTCAGGAGGGCTGTGATCAGTCTTATATCGGGGAAACTAAACAGCCACTGGCCAAAAGGATGGCCCAGCACAGAAGATCAACATCATCAGGTCAGGACTCTGCGGTCTACACTCATCTCCAGGCCAGCGGTCACTCTTTCAGGGATGAAGATGTTCACATCCTTGATAGAGAGGAACGATGGTTTGAGAGAGGAGTAAAGGAGGCCATCTTTGTGAAAAGAAACCGTCCATCATTAAACAGGGGTGGAGGCCTCCGGGTTCAACTGTCCCCCTCTTACAATGCTGTTATTGCTAGTATCACTCAGCCCTCTGTGAATAGCAAACAACCATCAGGGTGCTAACGATCCATCGTTAGGCTGATGGTCCTCCTTGATCATGTGAGCAGCTGGTTTCGGCTGTCATCAGCCAACTGGTTGATCCACTGTGAGAGGGTGCTATTTATAAGACTGAGCTGAATACAGCAGCTCAGACTGAGGAAGTCTTTCGGACGAAAGACGAAACGTTTCTACAATTTTTTTGCTTTGTTTTGTTTTGTTTTTTGAATGTCCAGAGGACCAGACTTGGCTCGTTTAGAGCCTTTGTTCTTCCTTTGCTGAAGGGAGGTGACCCCACCACCTCACTGAACAACTATCGACTGATCTCTAAACTCTGCATTTTAGCCAAGGTTCTAGAAAAACTGATAAACTCTCAAATCAAAAATTATCTGGACTTATTTAACATCTTACATATTCATCAATCTGGTTTCAGGAAACAACACGGCACAACGACTGCTTCACTGAAGGTTCTTAAAGGGCAGCTTAAGCCCGAGATACACTGAAGCAGACTCCGTATACGCGCGTATACGGACGTATACGCGCGTATACGGAGCCGCTGCTACACTCGGCTTTCGTTCTCGCGTAGATTCTCGTGTTTTCGCTCCAAATTCTAACGTCATTTCCTCCGTACCGTCACTTCCGATCGTCACTTCCGCTAGTTTTTCGCTCCAAACGCTCGCGTTCTCCTTGTTGTAATATGAGCAGCTGAGCACGGAGTGCTTTTCCTGCAGCCCACAGCCCACCACAGCCCACCAGGGAATATATAAAACATCGCGCACCCAGGTAGGACCTGAATTCATTCATTTCATTCATCGAGTGAACGGAGGAAGAAGCGGTTACTTGACTTTAGGCAAAAAAACAAAAGAAAAGGCCCGATCAGCGATAAAAAAGAGGAATTTATTTCATTTGTGTAACATACAAAACAGTCCGGCGCCGGGGAAGTTTAGATCAGACACCGCGCATCGCGTATGCGAATCGCGTATGCGTAGTAAAAAAATACTTTTGCGCGTACTTGCCCTGAGGGGCTACGCGGGGCTACGCTGCGTACGGGGCGTACGTACGCTGCGTATTGGCGTATCGTGAGGACGCTCGAGTGTATCTCGCCCTTTACCCCACTGTGAAACTATAGCTCTGCCCCAAGACAAGATTTAAAAAATGCAACAATGTAGGTGTGCCTAGAGGCACTGCCCAATGGAGGGGAGGAGGTGTGGCCTGGACGTGAGACCTTGACATGCAGCTAGCATTAGCATAATTTATGCAACATGGAGAGTTACGTTAGTGAGGTGTAGGAATTTTCTCCCCCTCCCTTACCAGAAGCCGAGAGAGACTTGGAGCAATAAATATACTGCTAATCTGAAAATGATATCGATCAGCAGTGCTTGTGCATTTATGGTACAGACTGTCAGTGAACGCACCGCGAGAGAGTGTGTGGCAAGCGCGCGGACAGAAAGGAAAAGTGCAGAGAGCGGAGCAATGAAGGGTTGTGCTGTATGAGAAAGTGTACCGTGCGGTTTAAGCAATAAAGCGATGTCAGCTCCAAAACAGTATGTTTATTAAGTGTGCAGTGAAACATCACACTCACAATGCTAATGCTACGTTGCTATCGCTAACCCAACTCCCGATCTCTGCAGGGGAGTGGCTCTGTTTGAACTTTTTATACTCACACAGCAGAGGATGTGACGACAGAGTGTACAAGACATGTCAGAGTGAACAGTCGTTGACCAATAAGAAAATTAGGCTGCAGTAGCATAGTTCAACCCATAGGATTAGTGTAAACACGTTTTTAGACCAAATATTGCCAATTTAAACAAATACGCACAAAAACATGAAAATGACCACCGACATAGTGCTATGCAACATTTTACACACATTCTAGGGAGTTTATCAGATAAAAAAAGTTAATTTTGGGGTAAGTTCCTCTTTAATGACGTTGTTGAAGCATTGGATGCTAAGGATTATTGTGCTGCACTTTTCTGAGACCTGTCTAAAGCTTTTGACACTGTGGATCATAACATCCTGTGTCATAAGCGCTTAGAAATCGGTTTCTCAGATCACACCATTTGTTGGTTTTCTAATTATCTTTCCGATCGGAGACAATGTGTTCAACATAACGGTACTTCTTCCAGTTATTTAACAGTTAAAAATGGTGTACCACAAGGCTCAGTCTTATGACCAACCCTCTTTACAATCTACATAGGTAATGTAGGTCAGAGCATCCCTGATACATCCTTAAGGCCCCGGTATAGCTCTGCGTATGCCGCTGTACGCCGTACGTACGCAGAGGCACAAGCGTACCCCCGCAGGGCATGTACGCGCAAAGCTCAAATTTTACGACTGAGTACACGAGGCGCGTTGTCTCACAATAAACTGCCCGATGCCGGACTGTTTTGTATGAGACACAAATGTATTAAATTCCCCTTCTTCATCCCAGATCTGGACTTTTCTTTAGTTTTTTTGCCAAAAGTCAAGTGATCGCTTCCTCCTCCGCTGACTCCATGACTGAAATGAGGAAATGAATGAATTTGTCACGAGCGAACTAAACTCATGTCCAACGTGGCTACGTGAGGTTCTAAATATTTCCTGGTGTTCTGATGTGCTGGACCAGCACTCCCTGTTTTTATTTTATTTTTTAGAACTTTTTATTAACATATAAACACAGAATACTGCAGCGGCAGAAGCTGTGTGAAGTGCCTTTTTTTTCTCCCCACCCGACCTGGCAATCAATTCAGTAGGCGTGTCAGCAAATGACCAATCAGCGACCTCAATTTGTCCCGTAGATAAACACTCTGCCCTGCTGTTGCTCAAATGACGTCAAGAATTTGGAGCGAAAACGCGAGCATTAACGCAAGAAATAACGCAGAGCTGTGCTTGTGAACGCGCGCGCACAGAACACGCGCGTAGAGCGGCGTATATGCCGTACGCAGAGCTATACAGGGGCCTTTACACTTCTATGCTGATGACACAGTTGTTTATTGTCGAGCTAAAACAGTTGCTAAGGCTTTCTAGCTTTTGCAATCTGCTTTTGACATCATCCAGTCAGATTTGTCTCGGCTCAAACTTGTCCTAAATGTTGAAAAAACCGAAGGGATTTTTTTTTTTCAAATAGGAAGTCGGTCCCAGCAGTTCTTCCTCTGATTTTATCCTCAAATGGTGTCCCTATTGAGTTTGTTGATTCCTATAAATATTTCAGAGAGAGAGAGAGAGAGAGTCTTTATTGTCATTTGCACCGCATGTAGTACATGTGATGAAAACGAGATTATCTACACAGGGTCCCAGTTACATTCAACAACAAATGCAAGAGAAAAAAAAAATTTGGGTATCCTGGTCGATTCGCATCTCTCTTTTAAGCTCCACGTGGAAAACCTAGTAAAGAAACTGAAAGTTAAATTGGGATTCTTTTTCAGAAACAGATCATGTCTAACACTGAATGTTAGGAAACACCTTGTATCTGTGACTTTTCTTCCCTCCATTGATTACGGTGACATTATCTACATGAATGCTCCTACAAGCACCCTGCAGATGTTGGATGCTGTCTATCATGGTGCACTAAGATTCATAACTGGCTGTGATTATCGTACCCACCACTGCACCCTGTATTCACTGGTTAACTGGACATCATTAACTTCATGCAGTCTTCCACTGGTACATTTTCATCTTTAAATCTCTTCTTGGTCTGCTGCCTTCATACATCTCCTCCTACATGTCTTTGCGTGAGTGCAGCTACAGCGTGCGCTCTCAGGACATGATTACCTGCAGTGTTTTGTCAGTGAGGACTGAACTTGGCAAAAGGGCCTTCTCCTACTCTGCTCCTGCTTCCTGGAATATCTTACAAAAAGATCTGAAGATCTCAACCTTGACCTCTCTAAATGATTTTAAGAATCTATTGGAATCCTGGCAAAAATCAATGCAGACATGTTCCTGTTTTTGATTTTCTACATCTACCTTATAATGTTTAGCTACTTTGATAATTTGTTTTAATTAGTTTAAAAAAATCTGTATTTCTCTCTTATGAATGTCTATTGTTGATTGTTTAAGGAAATTCTACTGTTGTTGTTGTCATCATTCTTTAGTTTGTAGACAGGTCCCTCTTGTAAAGGAGTCCTCAAGGCTCAATGAGATTAACCTAACTAAATAAAGGTTGAATGAATGAATGGTATGAAATTGACATCTCACTGGGCTACAAGTTTTGATGACTAATTGGTGTAGTAATACAGCACTCTCATGTCCGTTACTGGATTTAAACCTCTTCACATCTCTGAAACTCTGAGTGTTACACTTTTCTTGAGCCCTGAAGGAGACAAGTGGACACTATTTTGTTACAATTGTTCTGAATTAAGAAACACAAATCAATCTGAAAGACTTCCTTTTAATTTGTGTTAATTCAGAATTGATCAACAGTATATTTTTGTCATTTAATGATGATCTGGTATTAACATGAGGGTCACTCTCATGCTGTAATTCTGCAGTACAGGATGCTTTGAATCTAAGGTACAAGTCAGGGTAACTTGTTAACTTCCCTCTCTGCTTTGTCTGTAAGTTAGCCATAATATTCTCTGTGCGAACAAGCTCCATCTGGCCACGGGCCTAAACAATATGTAAGTGTCCTTCAGAGATCTTCCACTATGGGAACTGAAAAGTCACTCCCTCTCTAGTGGTAGACAACCAATGAGCAGGAAGTATTTGACTAAGTCACACCCCCTTCTTAAAGGGACACTTCCTGTAAACTCGGGAGTGTGAAAGAGAGAACTGATCTGAACAACTCGGTTCTCCTCTGGAAACTGGTGAGACGTTGTGGTCATTTTGTCAATTAGACCTACGTTTCTCCGCCAGAGTTACAGCAGAGTATCGCTGTAACTCACTCATTTCTGTTTGAAAGAATTTGTTTTTCTGAAAGTTTTATTTTGAAACCAGCCAGGACGTTGGCTTTGTTCCTGCCGGGAAAGGCGCTCTTGCTCGTATCGTTGAATCAGCCATACACGCGTGAGAAGTTTCAACTGGACGTCTACTGGACAACACAGTCCGTTAAGGTCCACAACTTCTCAGCTCTTATCTCCAGAGACATATCGTCACCAGGTAAAGAGTCGTTGATTGTATGCTGACGTGCGAGGAGTCCAACCGGACTTGGTTGGGAAAAGTGTCACCCTGTCGCATTTCAAAATAATTAACTTCTGTTAAACTTAGCTTTCATTCTAATCCTTCCTCCTTATTCTTATTTTCTTAAACCATTAAACTTTTAAGTAAATGTGCCAACAGGGAGTTAAACATAACTTGTCTGTTTGTTTTCAATTTGAATTCTTGTCTACAATAGTTATTAAATCAGAGCTAATCTCGATACAAATGTGTAATGTACTTTTATGATTGTCTCAATAAAAGGTTCATCTTTGGTGGATCAACATAAGTTGACGTCTCTCGTGAAATTACATTTTGTCTAGTCACAGTTAAATAATTTAATCCTGAAAAAGGGAGAACTCGCGAATGAATTTGGGTCAGATCAAATCTGCTCCAACTTCTTTAGGAATATTTTACTGGTCAGCAAACTGACAAGCATTATATCACTTACATATTGATGACACAGTTAAGTGTTTATCTCTTACATTTGGTGGCTCGTCCGCGTCCCTAGACGGTTATTGAATTGTTTTTGTAGTCTTTTGTGACGGTTTGTTGGCATAGTTTTGTCCTTGTTTGTGGACTTGGTAAGATAATTCTGACTGGTGAGTGTCCGGGAATTGCTTTGTTGCATTGTCTGGTTCTTTTCACGTTGGAATTATTTTTGTTTCAATTTTAAACGCCTGTGTGAAGCTGCTGGTGATGAATTTGTGTCTGTGTTTGTGAGACGTTTCATACCGTGTCGCAAAGCTGCATACGTTTTCATTGTGGTGACCGCCGTGTCACCCCAATCCACCACTCTTCATCTTATTAAGTACATTGCGGATTGCTGTTGTCTGCTGCTTTCACATTGTTGTGCTGCTCCAGTGTACCTTTATATGTGTTTTACAACGTGATTTGTTTGTGGTTCGGGAGAACCCACTCAGCTTCGGCATTTGGACCGGACGAGAAATCCGGTTCCGACTGACGAGAATAGTCCGTTGTTTTTAACAGTTAAGAGGTGCTGCCTTCCTAAGGACGGCGCAGGTGCTTGCCTGTATGTGATTTGGCTCGTTAGCAGAATTTTCTGTGGTGTATTATACGTTTATTTTGTGAAAAAGTGTCCAGAACTTTAGGGTAAGAGCTAGGTTAGCGTCCCGAAGCAGGGGCTGCTTAAAGCGCTGTGATTGGTCCATTTTGTGTTGTGTTCAAAATCGTTGATTCTCTGACTCTGGTCGTCAGGTTTCATCTTGTTCGCACATTTCTGACAGTGTGTATGTTGTGTTTCGTTTGTATGCATGTAATATTTTCGAAGACTGCTTAACCGCGGTGTTTTGTGATATTTATAGGTGTTTTAGGGCATTAAAAAGACGTTCGACGCTAAAATCCGACTGACTTTGAGGTCCGTGAACGCGTCGTTTGAACGGCTCGTCACCGTGTGTGACGTAGAGGGACGTGAGGTATAGAAGACTACATTACCCATGAGCGCTTGGGTTAAGAACTACATGTTTTGTCTTCGATGTGATTAGTCGGTTACGCTGTAAGTGGTGACGCAGGCAGGGTGGGACGGCCCACTCCTCGTCTGTTTTCACTTCAGCTACCAGAGTCCACAAGCTTCACGCTTGCTTGTCCGTTAATATCTTTGAAAACCTGTTGCACGCTGTGTTTTTGAGATGTTAAATGATGTTTTGATACAGTTGGTGTAAGACTACCGAACGCCATGTAACCAGGTCACGTGACACCGGAAGCTGCAACTGGTTTTATGGGACCGACTGTTTTCTTTTAAACAAAGTTTAAAAAATCACAGTCCAAACGATGTTGGTCACATCGAATCGTCTTTCATGAGACTGGCGTTCTAGAGATTGTCACGTAAAGGCTCTAGAGCTTTATGTGAGTTTGCTTTTAATCCGTTTGTTGGAAGTTTGTACACTAACGGCTGAGCTGCGCTCACGGGTGACAACAACGCCTCTATAGCCGTCAGAAAGAGGAATTGCAGTCGCTGTGATAAAAGCATATCCAACGTTGCACCCCTATCTGCTGGCTACTTTAAAGAATACGGTTTTCATGTAATTCTGTCCACATTTCAACTTTCCTGTTTTTAAATAGAGTACAGTTTGAAATGTTGAACACACAGCATCCTTTAATTTGATTTTCACATAAAATCTAATATTGAAAGCAGAACAGTTACACAGAATTAATGCAGACATGTCTGCATTTTGATAAAAAGTAACACTTTTATTGTAATTCTGTACAAACAAGCTTTCCATTTTATTTTAAACACAAAGTTTAAAATAACAAACGTGAGGCATCTTTTGTCTTGATTTTCACAAAGATCACACAAAGATAGCCGAACTTGTTTTGATCTTGTCACAGGTCGACAAATTAATAAAAATCAATGATTTTTATTGGATATAACATTTTGGATGTTTACTGAGCACACACACACTCCAGTTTATTTTGGATACAAGTTTGTTTAAAATAACAAGCTGGAAGGCCTTGCTCTCTCCTGTTGACTGTCGCATGCATTAAGATTCAGTTTTATTGAAACTGCAAAACATCTTTTTAAGGCATGGTGAAGGCAGCATCCTGGGAACATTTTACAGTGAAACCTTGCATTTGAATCAGAATCACTTTTATAAGCGTTGGTGTGAATAGACAGAAATCAGATTGGGTTAGTTAGTAACTGTTGTTTGAATATAAGTTCTGGATAGAGTTAACATTGCCTAAGGGTATTTAACTTTACAATTCATTGAGGGTAATTCCTGAGATAAGATACCTTTGAATACAGTAATAGACTTATTGAACACAGTGAAACACATAAACCTGGAGGCTGGTTGGTTTTAATTTACTCAATGCTACATTAAAAGTGATGATTTATGCACACTGTAAGATAAGAACCATCTTTCTTGATTTTTCACAAGAAAATCTGTACAAAGATGAACGTTCATGTAGGTGCAACAACTGAGAGGGTCTACTCTCTAATCGAACCTAAATGGGTTCGTTCGGGCCGTGGTTGTGCTACCTTTGCACCTCGCACAGTGGGAGAAACTGCTTCAACGCATGGTAATTACTTAGCAGCGGTGAATGTCCTTCAGCAATCAGGTGAACATCCCCTGTTGTTCTACGATAGGCTCCTCTCTGCTTATTCAGGTGACATAACTGACCCTGGCATAGAGGAAGATGATCAGTTTAAACGTCTTTTCAGTACAAATCTCTGGCCTAAGCTCAGCAGATGTGTACGCTTCAAGGCTAATTTCAATGAGAGTACCATGGAAGGAGTTAAACAATACGCTATGAAGGTTTTTGATGATTTCACGCAACACAAAACACCTTCAGAGGTGTGCTCAGATCAAAAGGTCAAACCCCACTTGCAGATAATAGAAGAGGTTCCCCTTCTACAGAGTGCGAGGAAAAACAGGATTTTCATAATAACAAACGACAGAATGTTGCTGCCAGCTGGAACAGTGACTCAAATTGGTTCAAAGGGAGATATTATCCTCGTGTACCTCAGATTGACAAATCTGAGACGAGCAAAGAACCACAAAAGGTAGGTGTTCGCTCTCTAGGTGAACCAAGATGGTTCGGATCGAACCAAATGGGTTTAGACCTAGGTCTAACAGTGGGTGAACTTCGAAAGAAGTTGATGTATGGGCGCCGATACCCATTGAACAATGGTTGGTCCCAACAGGTACCCCCGAGAAGCGACCCTCCTGCCCCTGCACCTCGAACTGAACAGTTTGGGGCATACAAAGAGTCACACAAGCTCCAGATTAAGGGCACGACGCCTCCACGCTTGGAAGCAACTGAGGTAGTAAGTTGTTTGTTAGAGGATTTAAGTGTTACAGAGACTGACCGACAAGGAACAATGAGTGGTGTTGTCATTGATAATAACACAAACAACATTGTCCAACCTGTTGAGGCGATGTGCAGCACTGTCTTTTACAAAGACTCAGTGCAGACTGTTGACAACAGAAGCATCAACATTGCCAAAGATGCTGATTTCTACAGCAAACAAATTGCTGACAGTCAAAAGCATCCTGAAGGTCATGATGCTGACATCCAACAAGGTGCTGACAGCAACGAAGATTACACAGACAGAGGCACACGTGAACAGAAACGTGTGAAAAAACCTAGACGGTTTCTGTGTAACCTTATCAAAAGGGGGATGGCTAAGAAAGCTTACCTGCCAATCACACTGGAAGGGGTCCTTGCGCGAGAAGCCCTCCTGGATTGCAGTTCAGACGTGTCTATCATGTCAGCCGAACTGTTTGAGGAGCTAAGGACCGCCGCTAACGATGTTAACAGGCAAATACCCTTCGAGCAATGTGCTGTTGAACTGCAGGGCCTCGTAGAGACGGGAACATCCCTGACAGCTATAGCCATGGTTCAAATGCAGATTGGCAATGTGTCACTATACCACCCGGTATATGTGTCCGAACTTGACTCACTCCAGACTCTATTTTTGGTTGGCCAAGATTTTATGGGCGGCCGTGGTGTAGTGGTAATGACAGTCGTCCCCCGATCGGAAGGTTGGAGGTTCGAATCCCGGTTCCCCACACCATGTGTCGTTGTGTCCCTGGGCAAGACACTTAACCCCGAGTTGCTCCCGGTAGGACTGGAAGGCGCCTTGCATGGCAGTCGCCGCTATCGGTGTATGAATGTGTGTATGAATGGGTGGATGGCAAAGGTGGGCACCGCTAATTAAAAAATTAGTTCCACAATTTCTAAAACGCTTATTAATTTTTTTAGGTCCACAATTTCAAAAGCACAAATGTCTTATGAAAATTAGGGGAAGCTAATCTAATCCGCTATTTATATATTTATATATATATATATATATATATATATATATATATATTTATATATAGCCGGCAGCGTTATCAATATTTGCACTACACTGCCAACTGTAAAGTAACAAAAATGATCCTAAAAGGATGAAATTACAAAAATCAAAGGATTTATTTAATACTTTACGTACATATATTCTATTGGGCCACGAAATTAACAAAAAATAGAATGATCTTTTAATCCCTAAAACCACGTTTAAATCTCAAATACACGGGTGTGTCGCCACCGCATTTATACATAAAAGTAACCCAAAATACATGAAACTAACAACTCGCCGTCGAATGGTCGACACAAAACACACAATAAACTCCTCCGGCCACGTTAATTTGGCTTGAAACAGCGGTGTTATTTACGGATTTCATTAGTAACCCAGCACTACCGGTGTAACAGGCAGACACAGCGTCAATAGGTAGTCAACAGATTTAATGAAAAGTAACCCAAAATACATGAAACTAACAACTCGCCGTCGAATGGTCGACACAAAACACACAATAAACTCCTCCGGCCACGTTAATTTGGCTTGAAACAGCGGTGTTATTTACGGATTTCATTAGTAACCCAGCACTACCGGTGTAACAGGCAGACACAGTTAGCGTCTATAGGTAGTCAACAGATTTAATGAAAAGTAACTAAAATACATAAAAATAACGACTCACCGTCGAATGGTCATCACAAAACACACAATAAAATCATCCGGCCACGTTAATTTGGCTTGAAACAGCGGGTTATTTACGGATTTATGAAGACACCGAGCGCAGCCAGCTACAGAATTAGCCCCTGAGTTCAACTATGACCCGGAAGTTGTCAAGATGGAATAGTCCATTTTTAGTAGGGGGATAAAGAAATCGACCGTTTTTTTATTGCGTATTTAATGATCGTTTTCATCGTAACTATAATTATTTTTATGTTAAATGTACATTAACAAGCATGAGCAATGTTAGTGATGTAGGTGACTGCACGGGGCGAGGCGGGGCCGGGGCCACTGCTGAAATGGGACCCCCAGGCATTTACCTACATGGTAGAGCCCAGTCTGTTCTCAGCTCTGCCCCCCTCCCCCTCACACCCTTTCCTCCTCTGCTGTTTACGTGGGGAAAAAGGTAAAAAACAAGCAGCATAAAAGCTTGTAAATAAGTTTATTGGTTTTTACTGATAGATAATTAGTTATTAGCGGTACTGCATTTTAAATAAAAATAGCATAAATCCGCTTATGAATTATAAAAGTTAGTCAATTCACAAAAACGCTGACAAAAAGTTTAGGTCCACTGTAAGCGGAATAGCGCTTTCGCGCTCTCTAGCGGTCTGTGCCCACCACTGGTGGATGGTTGGTATTTTAAAGCGCTTTGGGGTCCCTCACAGGGGGCTGGAAAGCATTATATAAATAAGCTCCATTTACCATTTACCATTTATAAACCGTTTCGACGCGATTATAAATTATGGTGATCAGACAATGTGGGCCACGGTGAGCAATCCACTGCCGATCGAGGTGCCTCCCCAAGGTCAGAACACTGACTGTCTAACAGCAGATACCGCGGAGGTCACAAGGGAATCCCTAGCCGAGAGCACAAGTCCGGTAAGAGGAGCCTCAACAATTGGACCAGACTCTGGCCCGACACGAGAACCTCCTCTGTGAGCTGACACCTTCTGCACTCACTGAACACTACCTACCACAGGTAGGAGAGGGTGTGGAAGTCCAAGGATCCCACACCAAAGACGCTGTACTGTCCTCTGGGACAGGTAATTCAGCTATCAGCCAAGCTTTCGATGAAACCTTGGTTCAAGGGCATTTGAATCTAGAACTACTCAGTAATGACATAGTTCTTACAGACTCAAAGAGCACCTCTTCAGTCATGAAGTGGGAGGACACACACCACAACGACAGTGACCCGTCGCAGTCTGACCAGTCAGACACGCTTGCGACTGCGCCGACAGTTGTGACACACCTGAATTACGCAGAAAGAGGTAAACGTACAGAGATACGTTGGCCGAAACCTGTAAGGTTCCTGTACAAGGTTCCCAATAAACTGCGCAAACAGCTTAAACTAAACAATGGCATCCTAACTCGTGCCCATGGACGGACGTCCTCACCTGTGTGCGTGGTCCCCCATGACCACAGGGGGGTGTTGTTAGATCATGCCCATGTCAAGGACAAAGATTTCAATAACCCCACAAACGACAAAGATCTCGCAAACTCACAGACTTCATGGGAAAATAAGGTCGTCCAAGCACAAGATAGTAAATAAACTAAACAGTTTAAACTATATAGTTGCGAAAAGAAACCGTTCCAACTAGAACTTAGAAACGCTAAGCATAAAACCCACAACAAAAAACTAACCTTAACAACCGTTTAAATCTGCAGGATTTAATTGACATCGGTTATAAAGCTAAGAACTGTTTTTCTTGTGTGTGACACGTTGGAATCTGACAACAGAGTGAGTTTGATGTAGTGAAACGTTGTTTTCTAGTTGCTTGATTGCTACTTTTGTTGTTATTGAAGTTGTGATTGTTTTCTGAACACTCCCAGCCAAAAGAGGTTTTGATTATTGATAAGTTAAAGACTTTATTGGATTTAACTATGCCTACAGGCTGTTCATTTTGTTAAAAATCTCAATCTTTGAAGAGTCATTGTAGATTAATACTACTTAAAGTACTATAATCTACACTGCTCTCCCAATCATTTAGGTAGAACCGATTCGATCGTTTCTATTCTAGATCTATTCAATTTTGATGAGTCTCGCCATAGACTTCAAAATTTATTAGGAATACCAAATCCTACGTCGTTCGTCTAAAAGACAACAGACATTTAGACCAATCTATATTTCATTTTTCTGTTTTAGTTTAACCTAAACTAAGTAATGAATGGAGGAATAGTTTGGAAGAAGAGGCCTTCGTTACAGAAGCCCTCCAAAATTCTATAGGTATAGATCCCTATATCTGATTTTTACAGCATTGAACCACCCCTTAATTGGTAATGGTAGCTGATCTAAACCATGATAGCTTACATACCAGGTGCATATAGGTAGGGCCTAATGTAAAATCCCAGTCATAAGCCCACCTAAAACCACATACTCGCATGAAGTGGCACCGACTGGAAGCCATCCAGCCCGCAACCTTCGATGTGGGGACCTGCTACTCCAACGTTGGTCTTCAACCTTCATCCAATGGTCACCTCCTCTGCGTCAATCGAGGGATCCCCTCTACATGCTGATTAAAAATCCATTGTTGCTGATGAAATCAATAACCCCAATCGTTGTGGAATTACCGCTGTGGATTATAAGACTTTGTTTCCAAGGGATCACAGACTCAGTTTTCCAAGGGTTAACAGACCATGTTTTCCAAAGGATTGAAAGCTTACCGCAATGGGATTACCTACGAACAGTATGGAATTTCCAAAAACATTATGGGAGTATAATTTTTTTTTATTTTTTATTCCACTTGCTGGATTACATAGAGGTCAGTGACATTCGGTGGTATCCTTTCGTGTTGGAACTCATCTCCAAGGACAAGCGATGACTTCCAAAAAGGGGGACTGTAGTAATAAAGCACTCTCATGTCCGTTACTGGATTTAAACCTCTTCACATCTCTCTGAAACTCTGAGTGTTACACTTTTCTTGAGCCCTGAAGGAGACAAGTGGACATTATTTTGTTACAATTGTTTTGAATTAAGAAACACAAATCAATCAGAAAGACTTCCTTTTAATTTGTGTTAATTCAGAATTGATCAACAGTATATTTTTGTCATTTAATGATCATCTGGTATTAACATGAGGGTCACTCTCATGCTGTAATTCTGCAGTACAGGATGCTTTGAATCTAAGGTACAAGTCAGGGTAACTTGTTAACTTCCCTCTCTGCTTCCATCTGGCCATGGGCCTAAACAATATGTAAGTGTCCTTCAGAGATCTTCCACTATGGGAACTGAAAAGTCACTCCCTCTCTAGTGGTAGACAACCAATGAGCAGGAAGTATTTGACTAAGTCACACCCCCTTCTTAAAGGGACACTTCCTGTAAACTCGGGAGTGTGAAAGAGAGAACTGATCTGAACAACTCGGTTCTCCTCTGGAAACTGGTGAGACGTTGTGGTCATTTTGTCAATTAGACCTACGTTTCTCCGCCAGAGTTACAGCAGAGCATCACTGTAACTCACTCATTTCTGTTTGAAAGAATTTGTTTTTCTGAAAGTTTTATTTTGAAACCAGCCAGAACGTTGGCTTTGTTCCTGCCGGGAAAGGCGCTCTTGCTCGTATCGTTGAATCAGCCATACACGCGTGAGAAGTTTCAACTGGACGTCTACTGGACAACACAGTCCGTTAAGGTCCACAACTTCTCAGCTCTTATCTCCAGAGACATATCGTCACCAGGTAAAGAGTTGTTGATTGTATGCTGACGTGCGAGGAGTCCAGCCGGACTTGGTTGAGAAAAGTGTCACCTTGTCACATTTCAAAATAATTAACTTCTGTTAAACTTAGCTTTCATTCAAATGCTTCCTCCTTATTCTTATTTTCTTAAACCATTAAACTTTTAAGTAAATGTGCCAACAGGGAGTTAAACATAACTTGTCTGTTTGTTTTCAATTTGAATTCTTGTCTACAATAGTTATTAAATCAGAGCTAATCTCGATACAAATGTGTAATGTACTTTTATGATTGTCTCAATAAAAGGTTCATCTTTGGTGGATCAACATAAGTTGACGTCTCTCGTGAAATTACATTTTGTCTAGTCACAGTTAAATAATTTAATCCTGAAAAAGGGAGAACTCGCGAATGAATTTGGGTCAGATCAAATCTGCTCCAACTTCTTTAGGAATATTGTACTGGTCAGCAAACTGACAAGTATTATATCCCTTACATATTGATGACACAGTTAAGTGTTTATCTCTTACATTGGTAAGCAACAATCGCAAGTGTCAGGATTTGGTTTGGGATGGACCAAAGGATAGCACAAGGCTTTCACAAAAATAAGCATTTGAATGACAAAGTAAAAAGGCTGACAGGGCAGAAAAACAAAAAATAAAAAAAGAAGCAACAAGGAGCACAGAGGAAGCAGGCAGCAGAACAAACGCTATGACAGAATGATGAGTGAGAGAAAACGGAGTACAAGTAGTATGGAAGGAATATGGATGGAAACCGACTGAAGACAGGGATGATAACACATGGAAACAAATTAAACACCAGGAGTCTCAAAATGACAGTACAAATTAAAACTAACCAACAACCACAAATTGTGACTGCATGAGTTTCCAAGAAGTCGCAAAGTGTCCGTGGACATTCTCAATTTCCTCCTTTGAGTCGAGGTCAAAGAAAACGCATTGATAAATAATGATTCTAACAAAAATGGTCCAGATCTGCCTGTTTTAATTTCTAAAGTGAACTTCATCAAACTAAATCTTAAATGCAGAGGCAGCTGCAAAGGAGGATACGCAGTGTGCTGAGTCGAGCACAGGGTGGGTGGATGTGGGCAACAACAAAAAAACTATGTGGCCGAGAATTCAGTTTTACAAACCATACACATGAAAATAGGCATTTTTTTTTTTAAATGCTCACTTGGTCACATCCATTCAGATTCGAACTGCAATGGAAAACATTAGCCTTTTCTCACAGTTTTGAGCCACCAACTATTCCCCAATAGTCCCAACCTGTTGAGGTACAACCCTGAATGATGAATCGGTGCAACACAAGAACCACTCAACTGTGCACAAGTTACTTTTTAGTTTAGTGAGGGAAATGTGTTTTCTTGAAAAAAGGAGAAGAAAAAGGAGAACAGACCCACGCAGCTGGGTATGTCATTGACCCCTGGAGTGAGTGGAAGAAGGTGTGCCTACCTGTGTTGTCTGTGGAGGACAGAAGATGTGTACATCATTGGATATCAGAGTTTCTGCTTTTTGGAATCAGCGGATACTTTGAATATCGGCAAATTAAGAAGATATCGGCAGCAGTTTTCGGTAAAGTAAAGTTTCCATGGTAAAGCTGCCAGCTTTATGTGAAAGACTAATCCATGCCTCAAGCTCTCAAACTCACATGCTTACCGAGCTCAACCGCAAGCTGGACGGGATTTCTGGTAATCGTAGGCCACTTGTGTTTCCAGGAACTCGCCAGCATGAAGGATTCAATTTTGGAGAATGCTAATCGAGCACGGACCGAGCAGAATGTCCACAAATTCTGACTGTTTGGATTTGCCATTGATTGTAACAGCAGAACTTGAAAGCAGACAGAAAACAGTCTGGTGACCCAAATAACTCACCAGCTTTGTCAACCTCTATGCATAAATGTATTATGATGTCATTGTATGCTGCTGTTTATGTTGTGTGGTATTTTTTATTTTTCATCTTTCATACTGTTTTCCGGACAAGAAATGGTGTAAGACTTGATTATTTGGGGGGCTTCCTCCATCCCCGTGTTCTCTTTTTCTCATCCGCCTGTAGTTGTATGTAACAAGTTTCTCTTGTTTATGAGTCTTCGAGGCTCAGTGGGAACTACTGTAACCTGCATGAATAAAGGTCAAATAAAACAGACAGA
The DNA here is from genome assembly GCA_038048925.1 of Garcialebias charrua. NCBI lineage: Eukaryota > Metazoa > Chordata > Actinopteri > Cyprinodontiformes > Rivulidae > Garcialebias > Garcialebias charrua. The sequence goes on along the minus strand of JBBPBX010012086.1, from coordinate 723 downwards.
AAGAAAACATTTCATTTGTAAGAACAGCAATTATGGCCCTTCTTGGCTTTCAGAGACCTTGCTACAAATTTTATGTCTAAGCATTTTTCTGAGTCTCAATAAACTAACATATGCAGCTAACAAAGGGTTAGATAGTTTTTTTATGAATACACACATGTTAAAAAGCATTTAAGAAGATTAAAGTGATGTAAAAACAAAGAATAAAAATCTTTTGAAAAGCTGGAAGAAGCGTTATTTTTAATTAATGTAAAGCATATACTTACTGTATGTATTATAAGATACATGGTAGGACCAAATTCTGACAAGATTTTGTTACAATCAAATTGTTCTCAGCTGCAGATCACAAGATGCCACTGACCTCCTACATGAAGACCTGGTTATGGTGAGCAATATTACTTATTGTCCTTTAACATGATTCTCTTTCCAACACCCTAATGTGGATCTTGTTGGTTTCTTGTCATTATGAAAATAAACATTTAACTAGCTAAAATGAGAACACCAGACACGTTTTTCTCACTTCATTCATTTCTGAAGGTGGAGCAGCGGGTGGAGCCGGCGAAGAAGGCAGCTCAGGTCCTCCACAAAAAACTGCAGGGCTGCATGCAGGGTCAACCAGGGCAGGAGGCCGACAAAAGAATGGTACTGAAGTGGATGTGTTTTTAAAAATGTCTATAAGTGTTGCAAAGAATATATATATACCTGTATATATACCTGTGTGTGTGT
>JBBPBX010012085.1:44511-54697 GCA_038048925.1 Garcialebias charrua | reverse complement strand
TCCCAAAATCCGGATACTTATCTTTGGCAGGCCCTTGACAAATAACAGCCACATTTATTTTGGATCTGCCGAAGATAAGTATCCAGATTTTGGGATTTTTTAAGGATCATTGCGGGCCATTTCCGGGAATATCCGAACACAGATCCTTCCGTATATCTATGGTTTTAGTGCAGTGTGAAAAAATAAAAATCATAGTGAAGGCTGCTACAAAATTCTTTAACGTTACGGAGTTATCTTGGGAAAAAAATACATGATGAACTGAGACGAGGTGAAGGACCATCTGAAACTGAGATTTCTCTAAACATGATTTAACTGTACAGTACAATGGAGAATAAATGTTGTGTGGTGGAGGGTATTTAATGCACGTTACACTTTATAGGGATGTCAAGTTGATTAATGTGGTGAAATAAGTATGTATAGTAAGTTGGTTTGGTTATGGGTGTTTTAAATCATAAATTTTGTTAACATTTAGTAGAATAGATGATGATTTACTTACTTATAAGACAATGGTGAAGTGATATACAGTAGTTTTTGTGTGGGGAATTCAAGGGTGGTTAAGATTATAAAAACGGTGACATAAATATGTATAGGTAAGAGTTGATAATTAGGGATTTAAAAATGGGTAAAAGTAAGTTGGATGTGAGGGAGTTCTAAGATGACTGGGCACTTTGAATAGAATTAAAAACATCTAGTCCATACTCCAATCTGGAAGGTGGCAGTAATGCACCTTAAGTTGTTTGCCAACCGCCATGAAACACCAAAGAAAAAGAAGAAGAATAACCCAGGCAGCCTTCAGACTGTGTGATGTTTGCACATATGATGACATTTGGAGGAGGTTATAAACCCAGTTTAAATGAAACAACAATCAAATTGTTAGGGGCCACACATTTTTTATTTAGGCTTAAGAGATCTTTGTTTTCACTTGGTGATTTATGAAATCTGTCCAAACTTCAACATTCAACGGTTCTTTTATTGCATCTCAACAGGGATGTAGAGGAGTCAATCCCAAACCCAGATTTACTAAATCAGGGGTGCCCAATACGTCAATCACAATCTACTGGTCCATCTCTGAGGTAGCGCTCAGGGCTTATACATCAGCAGAGTGTTTTTGTGCTGCTCACCCTTTTTCAGCTTGTAGGAGCAAAACTAATAAAATCCAGTTCCAAAGAGACGTTGGGGTCTTCACCAGTTTGAACTACTGACATGCAGATGCTGCATGCATGATGAGGGTTGCCAGATAATTTTAAAATGTCTTATTTCCCCCTCCTTTTCTGTGCACATGTTCAACAAACACAACACACCTCATCTTAGAATATCTTTACTCACCACATATGACAGTTTAGGTCAGAATAATATATTTTAAAGCCACAGTACTATCGTTCATAATTTCTTATCTGGCAACATGACTGACATGGAAACTGCAGCATTTTTCATGTAAACCCGATCATTTTTTATTTTTTTTCCCAATAAACACTAAAAAACACTAATGTTTCCAGAGGTTGTTTTCATATAAACAGGTCACTTTGACTTGGTCCTTTTAAAAGGAGCTCCATGATGAAAACATCTGGACACCCCTGGACCAATAGTCTGCTTCAGTTTACACAAATTACACGCAGCACAGCTGAATGGTGTACTTCAACCATGTTTAGATGTTAGCGTGTAGAAACATTTTAACTCTATTTTTCTTCCAAAAGATAGGCTATAGAAAATGTTCAGAGTGTTTTCAGGAGGTTGAACAACTTTTCTTTCATTCAACCTTTATTTAACCATAACTTTAAGTTGAACATTTAGTCTTACCTGTTGAATTAATTGGAATAAAACAAAAAATAAACATGCATGTTAGTCTGCCTTCAGGTCCAGGCCTCCCTTATAAGAGATTTGTGATCTCAGTGGGATTTGCCTGGTTAATAAAGGTTAATACAAATAGCAATGAAACAATATTTTGTTAGTAAACAACTCACAAATAACAAAACAAACAAAAATAAGGTCGGCCTCAGTCCACTTTCTGAGGTTTTAGGAAATAATTTTGCTCATTTATTGTAATTTTTGCATCACTGGAAAAAAAAAAGTTTGATGTATTTTGTAAAAAGCAGTGACTACAAATAGGATCACAAAGAAGATCTGCGTCTGCGCTGATGAAGTTAGAATCTCCACAAGCTCTTTGACATTTTTTTTTTTATGTTGGGGTTTTAGATAATTCTTAGGCTGCCAACCAAAAATACAATGGGCCTCATGCACGAACCGTTTGTACGCACAGATTTGTTCTTAAACTGTGCGTACGAGTGATTTAGGATCATTTGTGGCATTCAACAATGTTTTCGTATCCTACGATTTTTTTCAGATACGAACAAAATTTACGAGTGGTCCGGACCTGTCGTATATTTTAGGAGCGTCAGTCTGCTGTCATCCAGACGGAATTTCTCCACTAATAACTTCATATTTCGTTATTTAGAAAATATTTAGAGTTTAAAAAAGTCACGCACCACAATTGTTCTTGACAATAGGTTCTGTTTGAAGTCGAATTATAATTTTAAATGTAATAATGACTAACGGATTAAAGTATTTAAATTAAAATCAATTTGTTATCAATGCCGTTTTCTAACACTACAATATTAATATGAAGATCTCAAACTGAAACCAACTTAAATTATGAATTAATTTAAGTTTAATTTGTCTCGGTAACGCAGACTTCGGTAACGCAGACTTTACATTGACCTCCTCCTGTTGCTGTCATAGATGTCAGATAGCTCAATGAGTAGAGCGTTGCGTTGCAGTGCCGAACTTTATGGGTTCGAGTCCCACATGGGACAACGTTTTTTTTTCTCCTTTTAATTCATTCCAGATTTAAAAAACACAAGAAAACTATTTACAATACAACAAGAAATGAAGCATAAAGTCTTTTTAATCTGGAATGAATAAATAATCTAAAGAAAGAAGGAAAAAAAAAATAGTCATCCCTTGTGGGAATCGAACCCACAAGGTCTCAATAAGCAGTGCAATGCTTTACCCAGTGGGCCACCAGGACGTGTATATTTTAAGGTCCACATTTATTATAAACAAACATTCTTTGGCTTTAGTTGGTCATTTACTCCCATGAGTGACGCTGCTAATAAGGACAGATTTTCTTTTCTTGACCTCAGAGAGCAGAACTTCAATCTCCGCACCGGTAGAGTTCTTCTTTTTACTTTTCGCTGTCATTTTATGAACGAACACGTTTTGCCTCTGAGGCAGGAAACGTAGCCTTATATGGTGTTTTGAGGGGTGGGAATTATGTAAATAACCTCTCCGCGTGCACGCGCAGGTGAATAGAACAGGTGGGATTCATCATAGTACGCAGCTCATTTACACACTTTTCCTGAGGATAGAAGAGTTTGTTGAATCTGACGTGGCATGTTCGTACGAACGCTTCGTACGAACAAAAGTAAGAGAAATTTAGGATAAAAATACGAACATTTTCGTGCATGAGGCCCATTCTGTCCTAACAAAGACAGTTGTGTTAAACTGTGCACGTGTCAAACTGTGCACGTGTCGATGTCTTTAATTATCTAACAGGAACTTTCTGTTTGTGTGGATGAATCTGTGGATCAACAGTAATGTGGCAGTTTTCACAGTGTGTTTAAACGTTAGACTTTAGAAGTAGTTTATACATTGAGGGTAGACATTGGGGGGAGTGGTGGTGCAGAGTTTAGAGAAGGTGGACCTGTGATTGGAAGGTTGCCAGTTCAACTCCCGGTACCGATAGCATCAAAATGTGGATAGGCGAAGCACCCAAACCCGTATCACCACTCATTTACTCCACTTTGGGCCCTTGAGCAAGGCCCTTAACCCCCAGCATCTGCCTCACACAGAGTGCTGTGGTAGCTCGGTGGTCTGTGGTTGTGTCAGGAAGGACATCCGGAGTACAGTTTAAATAAATCACCAAGTTTTGGTGCGACTTGGTTCTCTGTGGGACGCCTGAGGAAGGGAGCAGCCGGAATGATTAACAATTTACAACAGGCGAACAAACTGGGGAATGTTGACTGGCGCATGAGCGCTTAAGTCAAAGAACTTCATGAAGCTTCTGCACACGAGTAAAGCTGGATGAAAGCATAAAGACAGACGTGAAACTTGTGCAGTTGTCTGTTGGATACAGGTGAGTAGAAGTGACAGGAGATACTGAAGGAGCAGAGTGACAGACTGTGTCTGCGAGCAGAGGTTAATAATGCCAGGCAGAATGTGCAGCATGAGTTCATCTCTGTTGGACTCAACTTTACGTCTCGCAGTGATTACCGTACTTTCCGCCCTATATGTCACACTGCCCTATATGTCGCATTAGTCCAATAAAGTGGAAAAATTCATAAACGTGTCGCACCTCCGTATACGTTACATCTATTATGCGTCACCGCTGACGCGTCGCATATGTTACGCGTCAACGCAAATGGCCACAGGAGCGTGCACTGTAAGACTTTATAAGATTAACACTTAAAAACAATTATTTGTTTGCTGAAAATTATAGCAAAGATGTGTCTGAGCTGAACTTTTCCTTAATAAATGCACGTAATGTTCAAACCAGCTGAATTTAAAAAATTGTTTTGCTACATCTGTGCTGCGAAGCGTGCACATGCAGCGAGCGGATACGCTTCATTTCTTTAAAATAAACACCTAAAAAAATACCCTGATGCATGCTCAATAATCCAGGTAGAAGAATCTAAAAAAAACTAAAACACCTAAAAAAAACTAAAAAAATATTTGTTTGCTGACAGTATAGTAAAAGTGTTTCTGAGCTGAACTTTTCCTTCATAAATGCACGTAATGGTCAAATCAGCTGGATTTAAATTGTTTCGCTTTGACGGTCTTCCAAACGGTCGCGCGTACTGCAAAAGTAAATTATAAATACATTTAATTTTCGTTCAAACATCTCCTACAGCTAACTCATTGTAAATGTCCATCCAGTGATTACTTTCTGTAAGTTTCATCAAAATATGTCCTGTGGTTCTTGACCTATTTTGCTAACAATAATAATAATAATAATAATGAATTTAATTTATAACGCACTTTTCATTAATGAAAATCTCAAAGTGCTAATATTCATTCAACCTTTATTTAGACAGGTAAATCTTATTGAGCCTCGTGGGCTCATTTACGAAAGCGACCTGCTAAAACTAAAGAACGATGAACAGCAATGGTAGAATTTCCTTAAACAATGAACAATAGAAAAACAAAAGAGAGAAAAACAAAAGAGAGAAATACATAGTTTTTTTTTTTAACAAAGTATCAAAAAACTAGCAAAACATTATAAGGTAGGTGTATAAAATCAAAGATTTAAACAAACACTGAGGTAACAGTAGTTCATACCTCCAGAGAGCAGGAGGCCGGGCTGCGACAGAGTGAGTCCGAGCAGAGGAGGCTTCTGTCGTACACATGAGCTGGAAACGGTCTGTGGACCCTAGCTAGCGGCAACAAGTGGTACTGCTCCATTGTTTTCGTCAGAATGAATGGAAACGGTCATATCTCAGCCAAAAATTTATTTATTTTTGATCTGCAGTGTTTTTTTTATGTTTTTCGTGTTGTACTTCATTGTCTGTGGTGCCTGTTGCTTGTTTGTTTGTTCAGCACTTTGGTGTGGACTTGTTCCTGTTTAAAGTGCTTTATAAATAAAATGGTATGGTATGGTAAAAATTGGTCTAAAAAATATGGGAAAAAATCCATAAATATGTCGCTTCGCCCCATAAGTCGCAGGACATGAAAATTTGTTTAAAAAAATTGCGACTTATAGGCCGGAAATACGGTAATAGTTTAGGAGGAGCGGTTTCTGGTCCCTGCCTCCGGGGCTACAGTCAAAATATTTTTCTAACTTCAGTCTTTCATTAAGATAAACGGATTGTGCAGTCTAATGATGATGAAGATGATGACGATGTGTTTGTTCTGTTTCTGGTGAACAGGTGGGAGAGACCCGCTGCAAAAAGGTGTGCACGTCCAAATCTGATCTGAGGACCAACGACTTCAGCATTGTGGGTTCTCTCCCGCGGGACTTTGAGCTGTCCAACTTTGACTGCTACGGGAAGCCCATCGTGACCGGCTCTGGTTTTGGCAAATCTCAGGCAAAGAACAAGAAACCACCTCCTCCAAAACCGGTCATCCCCTCCGCTGCCAAAAGAGTCGACCTGTATTCCAGAGCCCTCTTCCCGTTCACCTTCCTCTTCTTTAATGTGATTTATTGGTCCGTATACTTGTGATTATCTTCTATTTCCCCTTGAGTCCATGTCCACCGGTTCTTTATTACAAACTTCAGTTTGAAGGAGATGTGAACCTTACCCTGCAAAACAAGTCCTCTGTGTTGTTGCATTAATCCCTGAAAGAACAAAGAATTTGTTTGTAAAAAAAAAAAAAAAGAAGTATTTCCTATTTTTCTCAGATGTTTATATAATATTCTAAATATGTAACTGATCTATAGTTGTATTTGGGAGAAAAATGTAAGATTGATAAATGAAAGTGTTGTGATGAATAATAGAAACCAGTCCACGCCGAAGCGGGTGGGAAGAACTGAAGAACGTTTGCTTACAGCTCTTTTGTTCTTATGGCCTCGCCCAGTGGGTGTTTAAGAAGTTTAAACTTTAAGTTTCAGTAAAATGCCAAGTACACTTTATTTATAGACCCCTTTCACGGCTCGTCATCAACCCGGACATATACCGGAAGTTAGCCATCTTGGCGACATTGCTGTGTTAGCCTCAAAGCTATTGTAGTTGTGCGTCGCGTCTTGTCACACAAAATCAAGAAATGGTGAATTATTGTCGTCTCCATGGCTGCCACAATCGGCCAGATCGAGAGAAAACCCTACAGTATTACAGATTACCACTCGTGATCACAAATCAAGGTGAAGCAGCTCAGCAGTTATCAGAGGAACGTCGACGTCTGTGGCTGCAGCCTAAACCAGAACTTCGATTGAAAAAAACTGAGCAACATCCGAATTTGCTCTGCACACTTTGTGTCAGGTAATATATTTCTTACAGTAGATTATAGTGAATTAGGGCATTACACGAATCATAAGTTTATTGAGCACGAGGACAGAGCTTCAAAACACCACCTCCCTTTCTCTGTTCAAGACAGCCCTGAAAACACATCTCTTTAGACTTATCATTAACTTTACTAAATGTATTTTATATTATATAATCCTTATGTATTTTATATTTCAATTTGTCACTGATAATGTTTGAACTGAATTGGTTTGTTAAGTGTCCTTGGGTGTCCTGAAAGGAGCTTTTAAATAAAATGATTATTATTATTACAATCCTTTAACTGTGCTGCATAAAATGTACATGGAACGTTAAATTTTTTTGTTGAGTTATTTGTTGTTTTACTTGTTAAGCTTTCAGTTGTTGAGTTGTTTATGCTGATTATTCAAAATTCATAAGAGCCATGACAGTGACATGACACTCATGACAAGAGCACTGTCATGAGAAACTACACGCCTAGCTCTCAAGTTGAAAAGCAAAAAATACGTACAAACACTAAATATGTAAGAAGCACATACAATAACCTAAATTAACTGTTCTTGTGTTGTTTGACAACTGACAATCCGGTGCTATGTTGTAAATCCTGTTTTGAAATTCATATGCATATTAACACACCAATTATTTACAACTTCATTTAAGTAATTTTTATTTTATTATGTTTTTTCTTTTCTTAGGCAGACGTGCTCCATTGTACAGCAAGGATGATGCAGACTGGGTGCCTTCACTGAAGACGTGTGCTGCAGAGAAGTTGGTGCTGTGGGATGACATCTGGCAGCTGAACGCTTCAACAGACGACAAAAAAGAACAAAAAAAAACATGGCAAATAGCACATGTTAGAATCCATGTTGAACATGTCTAGGCTGTGTAAGACAAAAATACACAATCTTGAATGGCCCTCTATCAATTTTCAAACATGTAGATATCCAGAAAAAGTTGCATTAATCGATATGATTGGCTTTGTGTGCTGCCTTGGTTAATCTGTCAACACCTTTAGTGGGTTATGAGTAGCTGCATGAATTGTAAAAAGAACAAGTGGATAGAAGAGTGATAGCTGATGTGACCTTTTTTTTTTTTACATTGTTCCACCTTTACTTTGAAGTTGTTTTTGCAAATATGGGGCAGACATGATTTTTCATTCACTGCACTCTTTATTTGAGCATGAATTACTATATCATTACTGTTTATGTATTGATTTGATGAATGTAATTTTGATTATGCTTTTTCTGTAATGGATATCACTCTGACGTGAGCAAACAAGACAACTTACATATTACAACATATGTTTCACATAGTGGTGCTGATACTGTATAGCTCACGTCGATTTAGAAAACCTCTCTTTTAAACTGAATAAATGACATTATGTATCATTAACCATTTTGTTTGTGCACTTTTTGTATTCACTAGAAAATATTCTGCCAAACTCAAAGTAGTTGTAAGGTAAAAAAGTTCTATATAAAGACAACCATTCGTACTATTATCTTAAAAGATAAATGTCTGCAGAATGCACCTCAAAGTTCTTACTGTAATTAGATTTATAGAGTGTAAGCTGTTACAGTATTTAAATAATTTGTGTTGAAACACTGTACAAGAGTTGAACATTTTGATAAACACAATCAGCCATCATTGTACTTCACATTTGTTTTAAAAAAATGTATTGAGGTAGTTCTGCACAGAGCTTCTATAAGATGAACTGAAACACACATTTAGTCTGGATTAAGAAGGAAAATCAAGGCATTGCTCTCTGGAACCGCTCAGATCTGGTTGATCCAGGGATCAAATGTAGCTTAAAAAACAGGGATCTAAGATCATTTTGACAAAATTTGCTTCAATCCTCAGACTGATGTGATGAGTCACATACATTTACAATAAGAATACATAGCTAGTGTGTGTTTAAAAACACACCCAAAATATATTTATATGTACACACACAAATTAAAAATTAAATATAAATCACCAAACACCAAATAATTCACAATGTCTGCGTAGGTCACAGCTGGTAAGGTCTTCTCATCTTCTGACATGTTGGACAGCCGGTATGGGTCTTGGCTGCCAATTATTTGTATTTTATCCAAATGACGTTCCTTTGCTGCAGGGCCACATAGTCTCTTGCAGCTTCTGTCTTCTTTACAGAGGTTTGTTTTACAGAGAACATGGTCACATTCATGAATAAAACTGGAGCTCCGACTTCAACTACTATGTGTTTACAGCGCGAGTATCTCCAAAATGGCGGAACTTCCGGTATTGCGCAATCAGTGAAAGGGGTCTATTGTGCATGTTAAAATTACTGCATGTGTTTGAAAGTAAAAAAAAAAAATAAAAAATCTAAATATTTATTTATGAACTGTTACTAAACTTATGATTTGCTCTTGAGACAAACTGAGTGAAATGTGAAACAGTCCTGTTTCTGTCCAGATGGTCACGTGACACACTGCCACTCCCCCGCTGACATGTCCTGTTGTGCACATGGGTCACTTCTGAGCAGTGGCCATGTATTTGTGAAAGTTACAATAAAAATAAAGATCAAATGACTTTTCACCATTTGATGTTATTAAAAATAAACACACCGATTTGAGTCAAGTTGTCATGATTTTAGTTTTAGGTGCAGCTTTGTGTTTTTCTTTTTTTACTTTTTATATTCAATGTACAGATTCAAGTAGACTGAATCTTTCAACAGCTTCTTCCATCCATCCATCTCTTCATCCATCCATCCATCCAGTATCCATCTATCCATCCATCCATCTGTCCATTCATCTGTCCATCAATCTGTCCATCCATCCATCTGTCCATCAATCTGTCCCTCCATCCATCTGCCCATCAATCTGTCCATCCATCCATCTGGCCATCCATCTGTCCATCCATCCATCCATCCATCTCTCCATCCATCCATCCATCCATCCATCCATCCATCCATCCATCTGTCCATCCATCCATATGTCCATCCCTCAATCCATCTGTCCATTCATCCAGCTGTCCATCCATCTGTCCATCCATTCTATGTCCATCCTTCCATCCATTCTATGTCCATCCATCCATTCATCCTATGTCCATCCATCCATCCATCCAGCCATATGTATATCCATCCATCATCCATCCATCCATCCATCAGTCCATCATTCACCCATCTGTCCATCCATCTATCATCCATCCATCTGTCCATCCATCCATCCATCTATCCATCCTATGTCCATCCATCC
>JBBPBX010012085.1:37011-42011 GCA_038048925.1 Garcialebias charrua | reverse complement strand
CTTTCAGTCATGTCTCTCGGTGCAACATATGCTATGGGAACGTAATTCATTCACGCCCTTGAAATGCTCAGTAAAATGCATGCTAGTGTGAACGTCTGCCCTTGATCAGCAGGCATCTCAAGGCTACTTTCTACTGTGTGTTAGAAAGGACAGCCTGAGTGACATCACACGTAGTAACATCCAAACTGTAATGCTTTGCAAAAGTGTTTATTATAATAATAATAATAATAATAATAATAATAATAATAATAATAATAATAATAATAATAATAATAATAATAATAATAATGTCTTTGTCTGTCATCTGTGTATGTTTCCCATACACAGACAAAATTTGTCTCTGCATTTAACCCAACCACCACCAGGTGGTGCAGTGAGCAGCCAGAAAGCGCCAGTGGAGCTGGAGAATTAGGTGTTATTGAGCTCCAGTTCGCCGTAGCACAAATGTCTGCAACTGGTACACCCTTGAACAGTGACCACGAAGTAGCCAAGCCCCGAGTAGAGTGAGCGTGCACTCCAGAGGGCACCTGTTGACCTTTGCTACTGTACCCCCTTTTTATAGCCTCAGTCACCCATTGTGAGAGGTGCTATTTTGATAGGGCCTTTCCGGAAGCAGGTGCTGCAAAGCACACAAACAGTTGATTTGTTTTTCTCCATTCGGCCGTTCTCTGCATGTAAGTGCTTAAAGCTCTCACGGGACAGAGAGCCTTCAGCCTTTCCTGTTCCTAAGTGAGGACAGGAGCAGGTGGAAAAGAGGAGAGATCAAAGTCCAGACTTCTAGGGTTTAAAGTCAAGACCTTGGGGATATATGAGGGATTAGGCCTTAAAGTGACCTTTGACCCGTCAGGGACGAATCGGGTAAACATTGGATGTACAGACAAGGCATGGAGGACCCACGCATTTTGCCAAGCAAAGGGTCAGGAGTAGAGCGGTTTTACAAGATAATAAATCTATATTAATCTCGCTCACGGGCTCAAATGGGGGATCACAGAGGGCCCCTAAGACCAGACTAAGATCCCAACCAGGGGTCAAGATCCTACTGGGGGGTCTCATTCTTAGCACGCCCTTCATAAATCTTATTATGATTGAATGTGCACCAGGCATCCTGTATCCCCAGCCTTCGTGACAGGCTGAAATTGCTGATAGGAACACCTTAATTGTAGAGAAAGAACAACCTTTTAAGAACAACCTTTTTCCAGTAAGTCCTGAAGAAAAGTCAGGAGCTGAGCCAGGTCACATGAATAAGAAATACTATTTCTTTCTGTGCACCAAGCTTCAAAAATACGCCATTTATGTGCGTAAAGACACTGTGTTGACACAGCTCGGGCATTTTGAATGGTTTTTACCACATTTTCTGGCAGGCCTGATGCTACCAGCTTGTTCCTTTCTGCCACCAAGCTGAAATTTTCCTCAGCTCCTAGCTTACGTGGCAAGGCTGCTCCTTCTGGTGACGTGGTGTGTCCCTGAAGAGGAGCAGGTGGTGGAACCAGTTCTCCTCCAAGGGCCCTGGATTCTGTGATCCCCTGAGGATCAACCATGTTAGGCAGAGGGCCTTTTTTGCAGATGTGCTGCCATACTACTCTGATTGAGAGTGTTTGAGGGCTGAGGCAATCTGTTGTCATTATTAGACAAAAGTGGAACAGAACGTCTGTTTTTCTTCTTCTTGTTGGGGGTCATGGGACTGAGGAGCTGCAAGTTTTGTAAGCGAGCAGATCTCCTGACCCCAACCCGTTTCCTGGTTGGGTCTGGTTTACTGGTCTTTGGCCTTAACAGATCGTCAGTTTCTGTCGGTGCGTATCCTTGGGCCGCGGACGTGTCACGTGTTTGCTTGGTTTGTGTATTGTCCGCCCAGTTGTTCACAACGGAGCGGGGGCTGGAGCATGTGACCCCCCTCACCTGTCTCTGTGAGGAGTATGGGGCCTACTTGCAGGCGTCTCTGTGCCTGTCCGCTATAGACAGAACAGAGGCACTCTACTGGGGCTTATTGATTATGCTAACACCCCGTGAGCCGTGAGGGAGGGGGGGAGATGGCCTCCTCCCTTTATGTCGGCTGGCAGGCCAGAGGGACCGTTCTGCTGAAGTTTTTGTGTTTGTTGTTTTTTTTGTAAGTCAATTAAACAGAGAGGGGCTGTTTTTTGAGCTTTATTCGTGCTTACGTGTAACAACATATTTGACTTTATGTCACTCACAGCAGGAAAAACATGATTTGTGCATGCAACAGAGTTACCAGCTTTTTGTACCGTGCTACAAATAAAGTCTGGACATGAAAAGATCATTCCCCGTACCACGTGGACGGGTGATCGTGTAAAATATCGACGTGGACCTGGTTCATCAGGCACGCTTTTGTCTGGTGTCCCGGTTCGCCGAGGAGGCCCTATGTCTGACCGCCTGGTGGGGGACAAACCTGTTATTGCTCCATGCATGTTCGGTTCAAGGTGGGCCCGGCGGTTGACTCTGCCGGTGCTCGTCCTCGTACACCGGTCGCTTTTGCGGTGGGGCCCGTGTTTCTGAGCGGTGTCGAGGCTGCGCAGGTCTGCCCCTAGCTGACTCCCTGGGGGAGGGGGGTTCTCCTGGGAATGCCCACCTGGAGAGCTTCAGCCTGTTTGCATCCCTGGTCCAGCTTGGTCTGAATTCGATCCATAGCTTTCCCAAACAATCTCGCCGGTTCTATCGAGTGGTGGAGAAAAGATACCTTTTGTCCCTCAGGGTGGTCAGTTAAGGTCATCCATAGATGGCGTATAGCGATGACCACCTCAGCCATGCCTCTGCCTTGAACAACAGCAGCTGTTCCCATCATGCGGAGCACAAAGTCTGTTACCCTACGGGCTTCATCCAGCAAGTCAGTAGCAGCTTGTTTGTCTGTCGTTACCTGGAGCTCTTGCAGTTTTTCAGCCAGTTAAGCCTGCATCAACGCGGACGCGATCATTGCGCGCGTCGCGAGTCCTTGAGCTCTGTAGCATTTCTTGAGCAGAGAAGCTGAAGCTCGACAAGCTTTGTTAGGGAGAGTTGGTTTTGTCCCGGATGACTTGGGAGCCAGGTGAGACGCCAGCGTGTCCTCAATTTGAGGCACGTTGGCTATTCCCACTTCATCCATCCCGTCTACGTCGAGAAACTGCGAGAGTGGCAACAGCATGGGAGCTCTTGGGCTGAGCTCAGGTGCGAGTCAGCTCTGTGAGGAAGTCCGGGAACACGGGCATCCTTTGCCTCGTGGCGGCTTGCTGCTTTGAGTAAAAATAGTTTCCTGCCAGCCTCGTGACCTGTTGACGAGGCGGAGGTTCTGGCCATGGGATGTGCAACGCGTCCGTTGCTCTCTGACACAAGTCGAACAGAGCAAGGATGGAATAGTCAGTCTCCGGGAGTATAGGTAAAGGGGTCTGGGAGAGGTCTTCTCCTTGTTCCACGTATTCGACGTCTGCGTCCTCCGCGGAAAATTCGCCTGAGGCTGAAATCGAGAGATCTCGTCCTCGTTCATCATGCCTCGAGTGTCGAATTCGACTGTTAGGTCCACTTTAGGAGCCAGCACATCAGGGCTGTCGCCCCATTTGACTAGTGTGCTGTCGGCTCGCCGTCCCGTTGGTTTTCCTTGGAAGTCTTGTCTTTCGCTTTCCTTTCTCCGGAGGCATGTCCGAGATAAGGCGAGCGAGTCCTTCCAGAATCCTTTTCCTTTTATTTTGAGACGTCTCCTCTGTCGAGTCGCTTTCGTCGGCTAGCCCGCTACGAGTTAGCCGGGGTAGCGGTTGTTCACGCAGTTAGCCCCATCGAGCGAAGCAGTCTGCGGAGAGAGGAGAAGAAAAAACTTTGGGGTTAAGGGAAAATGTGCCGGACTATCTTTCGCTAGCCCAGCAGTACGCAGGAATAATTCTCCGTACGCTCTGTGTAGGGAGCAAGCTCACTTCTAGTTGAGCGATGAAGTAACAGAGAAGTCCCGCAAAGAGAGGTAGTTCAGGTTTAAGTGAGGTCAAGGGCAAATAGAGAAAGTTGGATGGGCGTCAGCGGCTTAAGTACCCAGAGGGCGGGGCCTCTGGCGCAACGCTGACTCCCCTACCGTAAAGGCGTGAATGTATTCCTTCAGGTAATCACGCGGGGGCGCAATTCCCATAGCATATGTTGCACCAAGAGACATGACTGAAAGGGAACAGAGTACCAGGAGGATCCATGGTACAAACGCCACATAGAAAGGCTGGGATGTGATCCTTCTTGTTGTAAGGTGACAGCACCTAACCTCCACCCACAACAACTACTTGATAATCCTGAACCTGCCACCATTCCCTTATGCAAATCTCCTTAAATAACTCAGATGAATATTAAAGAGAAACTTCTCATAATAAATCATTTGATTTAATGAAGCACAGAAAGCAGCTTTTTGCTAAGTTCAGACAAATTAAGACCTAATCTGATTCGTCAGTGACTGATCAGAGATGGGCTGAGATAAAACGCAGTTTGATTTTGTGCAGCTGGTCAGGTTAAAGTGAGAAAATGAGGTTTATTTTTCCTCTCTCCAGCTGCCATGGTTACAGACACTGCAGAGCATCTGTGTCTGACACTTCAATAAGCACCCCATGACACAGAATTAAAGTCAGGCCACATCTGGATCGACTTGGAAAAAAGTCTCTATAATCAAATCTGAGACGTGAGTCATCCTCAGAAGTCTGCATTGCACATGTCACTAAAAACAAATAAATTGATGGCTATTTTTTGACTGACGCTTAAACACCCTTTTCAGCTCGGACTCAGTTCCTAATAACAGATTTTGCATTGCAGTGCCCTCTGATGGTAACAATTATATGGAAATAAGGAGACAAACATTGTCCTTGGAGAATTACAGATGTGATCTCTGCAAAACTGTCTGTTTTAAATGGACTGACATTTTATACCAAAATGCAAGTGTACATGAAATAACTTAGTGCCATTCATAAAAATAAAAAAAACACATCAATTATGAAGCATATTGATAGGTGTTAACAACATGGAATATATATATATGTATATATATATATATA
>JBBPBX010012085.1:16903-36950 GCA_038048925.1 Garcialebias charrua | reverse complement strand
TATATATACTATGTATAGATAGATAGATAGATAGATAGATAGATAGATAGATAGATAGATAGATAGATAGATAGATAGATAGATAGATAGATAGATAGATAGATAGATAGATAGATAGATAGATAGATAGATAGATAACCTCAAAAAAAGCAAAACAAACATGTTTAAACAGTTATAATTATATAGTTTTATTGGTAAACTGAACAAACTTACAAAGTTAAATCTGTAGCTTCTGGACAGATGTCTCAAATGCAGCACATGTTGGAAGTGTGACTCATGCGTGTGTGCATGTATGTTTGAGTGTGTAAGCTCCTCCCACACACACCAGCACCCTGCCAGTACCACAGTGCAGTAACCTTTATCAAACAGGGTGCTATCTAATCCAACAAGACCTCTCACCAGGCTCCCCCCCTCCCACCAAGACAACCACCATGACAGTCAAAGCGATGATTAGCAGAGGCTCAGTGGGAGGAAGAAAGGCCACGGGGTTTATTGGAGGCTGTTTTTTGGAGGACGGGGTCTTCACACATCAGGCTTGTGCTTTTAAAGGAAGAGAGCTCAGTTTGTGTGACGGGAGTGGAGAAAGAGAAAAGTTACCTTCATGCAGTTTAATAAAATGTACAGATTCAAATAGGGTTGGGAATTTATTTTAAAGAACAAACTTTTAAAATAGTTTAACGTTGAAGAAAAAAGCATGTCCAAAAACAAACCAAGTCATTTCTGGATAAGAACTGGTTTTATTATGTGCTGACTTCATGAGAACAAACAGATGAAAGCTCTTTTAAACTAATCTAGATTTTTTTTTTCTTTTCTGTGTCATAAAGTTGTGTGAGCTGATGTTTGTAGAGCCTTTTCAAAATGCATATCCAGTTTGAAACACCTTGTGTGACGTGTTGGTTTAACTTTAGTTTGAATTAAATAGTTCACCAAGTATCTCCATCTTTAGGTCGCAATATTTTCAACACCTCTAATATATAATAAATAAATAAACGTTCTTTGTATAGCACCTTCCTTACAATGCCTTGCATTGACCAAGGTGCTTAACAGGATAGAAAAGATAAAAACAGGTACAATAAATCAGTGAAAATAAAAACAGCAGTAATAAACCTCTACTAGGCGTCATTCTGATGCACACATAAAACCAGGTGTGGTAATTGTTCTTTGGCAACTTACCAATTTAGTGTTTTATTGACATGTATAAAACATAAAATATGTCCAAAAACATGCATGTTAGGTTGATTGGTAACTCTAAAATTGACCCTGGGTGTGAGTGAAACAGGTCCCTCTTGTAAATGAGTCCCTGTGGCTCAACGAGGATAGCCTGTATAAATAAAGGTTGAATGAATGAATGTACGTTGTATGGCTCCTGATCACAAGTGGTGGGACTGATAATGTTCAAAAGTAAAAGCCTAGAATACCCTGATGCATTCCTATAACTAGGAATTGAAAACTGTTGGAATTGAATCAAAAATGAGAACTCAGAGCAGTTTGTTTTGTCTTTTAATCAAAATGACTTCAAGATGCAACTTATCAAACACTGAGATACAGAATAAACACCTTGTAACAGACACTTCTACACACATTTTCTCTGGTCTTCCAGAGATGTGGCTTTTATTCGTTCATATTCTGATGAATAAACAAACATTACTCAGTAGTGTCAATTCACCTTTTATGCTCAAGAAGTTTGGACTCAAAAAGCCAAATATTGCAAAGGAAGTTTTAGTTTAAGACACATTAGTGTCATCACAAAGTGTTCAAATTGAGCGACATCACTATTTACTCTAAGAGCAGGTATGAATGACCTCACCAGATCAAACAGTCATCAACATGAGGAATGATGGAAGTGTCTGACTTTACAGTTATTATTCTCAAAGCTTTTTTCATTTAGCTTCAAAACATTTAGCTGATCTTTGAACTTACTCTCTTCAGTTATGAATCTCTGCAGTTCAGAATCAATCTGACTTTTAGAAACAGCAGCATGTTCTGCATGATCCTGTTCGTCCTCTTGCTGCAGCACCAGGTCGCAAACTGGAACTGATTCCTTGTCTGCATGTAATAATAATAATAATAATTAATTTAATTTATAACGCACTTTTCATTAATGAAAATCTCAAAGTGCTACAAAGTGCAACATAATTAAATGTCAATAAAACAAGTAATAAAACAAGTAAAATCAATAACAGTATAAACTAAGATAGAATCATGAGGAGGCAGAGTATGCTTGGTTGAAAAGAAAGGTCTTCAAGCCGCTCTTAAAGTCAACCAGTGACTGTGGGGCTCTCAGGCAGTCAGGAAGAGAGTTCCACAGGCGGGGGGCAGCCACACTGAAAGCCCGGTCTCCCATGGTCCTTAATTTGGTTCTCGGAATGTGAAGGAGATTACTGTTCTGTGACCGCAGAGACCGGGTGGATGAATATGGAACAAGAATGTCCTTTAGATAATCTGGTGAAGTTCCGTGTAAGCATTGATGTGTAATGAGAGCAGTTTTGTACTGAATTCTGTAGGCGACAGGAAGCCAATGAAGGTTATGGAGAATGGGCGTAATATGTTCAAATTTACGAACTCTCAACAAAATCCTTGCTGCACTGTTTTGAATATATTGAAGCTTCTGAAGGTATTTGCCAGGGATTCCAATAAACAGGGAGTTGCAGTAGTCGAGCCTGGAGGAGACAAAAGCATGGACGAGCTTCTCAGCATCGGAAAAAGTTAGGGATGGGCGAAGTCTGGAGATGTTTCGAAGATGGAAGAAGCAAGTTTTAAACAGAAGCTTAATGTGATTTTCAAATGTAAGATGAGAGTCCATTTTTATTCCAAGATTTGTAACAGAGGTGGAGAGGGGGATGTCTTGTCCAGAAAAGGAAATTGTTGTTATAGTAGATGTTTGTACCTGGTGAGGGGTGCCAATCAGTATGGCCTCAGTCTTGGAGCAGTTTAATTGAAGAAAGTTCTGATTCATCCATGCCCTTATTTCCTCCAGGCAGGTAGAGAGGGCAGTGAGTGAAGATGGAGATGACAAGGTGGAAGATGAGGATTCTCCAGTCCTGATGTAAAGCTGTGTGTGGTTGGCATAACAGTGAAAAGAAATGTTGAACTGATTGATAATTTGACCTAATGGTAGCATGTAAAGGGAAATCAGCAGGGGGCCCAGAACTGACCCCTGAGGGACACCACAGGAGACACAGACTGTCTGGGACGTGGCGGAGCCAAAACTAACACATTCCAGCCTATCGGAGAGGAAAGATCTGAACCAGTCCAGGACATTGTCACAGAGACGACCTCCACATGAAGACGGCGGAGGAGGATACTATGGTCCACAGTGTCAAAGGCTGCAGTGAGGTCAAGGAGGACAAGGATGGAGGGAGAACCAGAGTCATCAGCCATGAGGACATCATTGGTAACTCTCAGCAATGCAGTCTCAGTACTGTGAGCTGCTCTGAATCCAGACTGGAACTTCTCATACAGAGAGTGTTGCTGTAGGTGGTCCTGCAGCTGAGCAGCAACTGCTTTTTCCAGCACTTTAGACAGAAATGGGAGGTGGGAAATTGGGCGGTAATTAGAAAAAATGTCGGGATCCAAATTAGATTTTTTCAGAAGAGGCCTAATGATGGCAGTTTTTAGAGGCAGTGGAACATGACCAGATTGTAGAGACTGATTTATTATTTGAGTGATTAGTGGGCCTATTGCAGAGTGATTGGATTTTATGAGAGACGAGGGGAAGGGATCCAGGGCGCAGGATGAAGGTTTCATTTTCTTGATGATAGCCTCCACCTCACTCTGAACAACTTCATCAAAGCTGTTTAGGGTCCCAGAATGCAGATGGGTAGATAGCACACTGAGAACAGGGAGGTTGTGGAGCTGAGATCTGATAGTGTCAACTTTGTTTTTAAATGACAAAAGGAACAGGTCGCATTTTTAAGCAGAGTCCTCATGAGTTTGTTTAATGGGATTAAGCAGATGAGTTATTGTGGAGAAGAGCTGTTTAGAGTTTCCAGGGCAGGTGTTGATGATGTTGGAATAATATTTGGAGCGTGCTTCTTTAAAGGGGACCACAGATGCAAAATTCACTTTTTAATGTTTTTTTTACTCAACTTTGGGTATTTACTTCATAAAAAAACAGTCCTTGTGCCAAAAAAATGCACCCAGTGGTTTATTTACTCTAAGTAGATTTATTTATTTTTGATAAATACACCAGGATTCACACTTCCTGCAGTTATTGACGTCACAGGCCGTAGCCAATCACCTCAAACCTGAGTCCAGCCCCTCACCTAGCAACCCCTGGTTAGGCTCAACCCACTTCTGTATTAAACACATGACTGTTGTTTTTCATGATTTCATCTCATCTTTTGTTTATATGTTCTTAATTTCATGTGTACAGCACTTTGTTGCAGCTGTGTTTTTTTTAAATGGCTTTATAAATAAAGTATAATTGTTATTTTTATATTTTAGTTCAATTTTTAGTGTATTTGCGATCGCTCCCAACGCGCAGCCGTCAAAAATTAAACGAGCGGACCCCCGGCGTAGGGACCAGCGGCAACGGGACCCTCTTCTGGCGGATGGAGCGGAGCTTCAATTGTACAGCCTCGCTGCTGCCCTCGCAGCAGCCTCGCAGCAGCGAGGACCTTCTCCTTACTGATTAATTTACGGGAGACACTTGGTGAACTTTGTTGTCTTGACTGGAACAGCGATAACTCCCAAAATCTCCGCGTGCAACGAGCGAAGCTGGCGAACACCGGAAGAGGAACAAGCTAACATTAGCTTCGGATTCGGGTGGTCTCATGCTAAAAGGAGCAGCTAATTGCGGCGCGCTCAGACGGGTTTCGGTAAGTTATCTTAAGCTAGCACTAACAGTAAGTCAAATGAGTAATAAAAAAAGAGCTAATTTTAAAACAACAACACATTACAGATACTGGCTGTTACAGAGGGCGTTAACAGATCGTTGAAGGGCGTGGACTTCAAGAAACCGGTCGTTCAAAACGAAAGTTAAAAATGGCAGAATTAAAAAGGGTATAATTAATTATCTAAGAATTATTTTGTGTATTAAAATGAATTAATATTGTCAAGATAGCACACAGACATAACATAAAAATTTTAAATACCTATATGTGGTCTCCTTTAAGAGAATAGGCGTACGCTTTCTGATGTTCTTTATATGCCTGCTTATGTACAGAGAGACCAGATGATTTTACACGTCTCTCAATAGCACGGCCAGTTGCCTTCATCTTGCGTAGCTCACCAGTGTACCAGTCAAAGTCAAAGTCAAAGTCAACTTTATTGTCAGAACTGCAATATGTACAGGACATACACAGGACCGAAATTGCGTTTCTCTCAGTCCCTCGGTGCAACAGTAACCATCTAAACACTAAACACTAAAACATTTAATAAACATAAGCATAAAATAGTAAAAGTGTAACACTGTCCTGAGTTTTTTCATAATAGTATAAAAGTATGAAAATTTACACCAACACTGAAACACCAAACACCCCTAAAACACCAAACACCCAATGAACATAAGCATAAAATGAAATAATAAAAGTGTAATACTGTCCTGAGTTTTTGCATAGTAGTATAAAAAGTATAAAAAGTATATCTATAAAATAAACTGAAGGTTCTAGCATTGACATTTGCAAAGAGTGGCACAGCAGCATATAAGTTAATGTACACAGTATATGTATGAGGTATTTGATGTTGGTATAGAGGCAAAGTGGCATATGCAGTGAGGCACATAAGGCACATTTGGCATCCTTAGATAAGGCTAGTCAGAGAATACTGTATATGTATCAGCAGTAGTGTAGATAAAAGTAGTGTAAATGTAAACAGTAGTAATAAATGTAAAGCAGTAGTAATAAATGTAAACCGTATTAATAAATGTAAACAGTGAATGTAAACAGTAGTATGACTATAGGCAGTAATGTAATACAAACATTAGTGCAAATATGAGAAGTAGTGCAAACTGAATGAGCACATGACCGAGAGTTTAGTGAATAACCCGTTTGATGACACAGAGTCCAGTGTTAAAAACTTTGTGTTGAGTGGTAATGTGTGAGAAAGTTTTTTGTGTTAAGTCAAGTCAAGTCAAGTCAATTTTATTTCTATAGCACAGCTTAAAACAGATAAACTGTTATCAAGGTGCTTCACACACACAGCATAAAAGTTTAAAAATGTACAGAAACAGTAACACACACCAATAGTAACAATTATGATATTAACAGTAGTAAAAGTACATAAAAATGTATAAGAACAAATTAAAATGAAAAAAACACAGTAAAAAAAAAAAAAAAATATATATATATATATATACAGTATATATATATATACACTACGACAGCTCACACAGTATGAAACACCAGAGAGAACAGATGGGTTTTTAACAGGGATTTGAACATGAGAAGGGAGGAGGCCTGTCTAATGTTGGGGGGGAGGTTGTTCCAGAGTTTGGGGGCGGTGACTGAAAACGCTCGATCACCACGGAGCTTCAGACGTGTTTTTGGGACCGCCAAGAGCATCTGATCAGATGATCTCAGGGCCCGCGATGGAACATATGGTTCCAGCAGCTCGGAGAGGTAGAGGGGAGCGAGGCCATTTAGGCATTTGTAGGTCAACAACAGGATTTTAAAGTCGACTCGAGTTCGCACGGGAAGCCAGTGCAGGGAGGAGAGAACAGGTGTGATGTGCTCATACCTACGTGTACCGGTTAAAAGCCGAGCTGCTGCATTTTGCACGAGCTGAAGGCGTGTAAAGGAGGCCTGGCTGATCCCAGCATACAGTGCATTACAATAATCCAGGCGGGTTGTGATGAACGCATGGATTAGGGTCTCAAGATCAGATCTGGACAGCACCGGCTTTAGCTTAGCTACCTGCCGCAGTTGGAAGAAGCTCTTCTGGAGAACGGAGCTGATTTGTTTATCGAACTTAAGGTCTGAGTCGAAAACCATCCCAAGATTTTTTACAGAGTGTTTGAGATAGGGCTGGAGGGAGTCCAAGTTTATGTGATCAGAGGCGGCAGCTGAGCTAGGGCTGAAGATGATGACTTCAGTCTTCTGGTCATTAAAACTTAGGAAGTTTGAAGCCATCCAAGTCTTAATGTCGTCCAGACACTTTAGGAGAGAGTGGAGGGAGCCTGTATTTGCTGGTTTCAGTGGCAGATATATCTGGCAATCATCTGCGTAACAGTGGAACGAAATTCCATGTTTTCTTAGGATGGTCCCCAGTGGGAGCATGTAGAGCGTGAAAAGAAGTGGACCGAGAATAGAGCCTTGTGGGACCCCGCAGGAAAGAGACATTGAAGGGGATACACTGTTCCCGACCTTAACACAGAAACTTCTGTCAGCGAGGTATGAGCGGAACCAGTCTAATGCAGCACCTGTGATCCCGACCCAGTGTTCGAGCCGAGATAAGAGGATACCGTGGTCGACGGTATCAAAAGCAGCGGTAAGGTCAAGGAGTACAAGTACCACAAACTGACCAGAGTCATTTGATACAAGAATATCATTGAAAACCCTGACCAAAGCTGTTTCCGTGCTGTTAAGGCAGTTCAAATGGGAGAGGAGGCAGAGCATGCAGAGTGTTTAGCATTCTGACTGCCTGATGAACAGAGCTGTCTCTCAGTCTACTGGTACGAGCCTGGAGACTCCTCAGTCTCCTCCCTGATGGCAGCAGTCTAAAGCGGCTGTGTAGTGGGTGTGTGGGATCACCTGCCATGCAGTGGGCTTTCCGAGTGAGGCGTTTGCTGTGTAAGTCCTGCAGTGAGGGCAAGGAGGTGCCGACGATCTTCTCAGCTGCTCTCACGATGCGCTGGAGGCTCTTGCGGCATGATGCAGTACATGCACCAAACCACACCGTGATGCAGCTGGTCAGGACACTTTCTATGGCACCCCTGTAGAAGGTGCACATGATGGGGGTTGAAGCTCCAGCCCTTTTCAGCTTGCGGAGAAAGTAGAGGCGCTGGTGAGCCTTCTTGGCCAGTGCTGCAGTGTTCCTGCTCCAGGACAGGTCCTTCGAGACGTGCACTCCCAGGAACTTGGTGCTGTCCACTCTCTCCACTGCGGTGCTGTTGATGGTCAGAGGGGCATGTTGTGCATCCCTCTTCCTGAAGTCCACGACAATCTCCTTTGTCTTCTCCACGTTGAGAGTGAGATTGTTGTGTCCGCACCACAAGGCCAAGCGGCTCACCTCGTTCCTGTAGTCCGTCTCATCGTTGTTGCTGATGAGACCTACCACTGTTGTGTCGTCCGCAAACTTGATGAAGTGGTTGGAGCTGTACGATGGTGTGCAGTCGTGTGTTAGCAGGGTGAATAGAAGGGGGCTCAGCACACATCCTTGTGGTGCCCCTGTGTTCAATGTGATGATGCTAGATGTGTGATGCTGGATCCCCACCGCACGCATCTCGCGCAGCCGAAACAGCCACTTTACATTGAAAGTCTATGAGGGACGCGCATCTTGGAGCAGCGGGTCGTGTCGCGGCGCATCTACAGCATACAAGCAGCGCGAAAGTGAGCAGCAGCTGTTTCCTACTCCCGCGTCGCATCCGAGCAGCGACTGTGGAAGCACGGAATGCCGTGCTTCCACAGCTCGCTTCAGCTCGCTGCTCAGCAGCAAACAATCAGGACCAATCAGGAGAGACTCTGCCATGTGATCACGCAACATGTAAACAGGTAAACATGGAGGAGAAACTTACAGCAGGTCGTCAAACTGGGCGCGGGTGACACGGAAGTACCGCTGAAAGCGCTCCTCGTCTGCGCGCAGCTCCTGGATCAGATGGTGAAATTCACCGAATTCATGACGCCTCTCTAATGTGGGGTGAATCCAGAATCGTCGTTGTGCACGGCGTCTGCGTGTTGCTGCTTTGTAGATTAAGTACAACAAGGCAATTCTTCGTATTGCGTCCGCCATTTTTCTGAGACCGGAAATAAACAAACACCACCACCGGAAGAGGACCAACACGCTCCTCCTCCCACTGCAGACGCGTTAGATGAGGACAGTCATCTGTTGACAAGCAGCCAGTACAGTGCGTTTGGAGATTTTTGGAAGCGCGATATGCTTTAGGTGAGGATGAGGCATGACTCCCGATCCGTACTGTCTGTGGTCTCCCGGTCAGGAAGTCTAGCAGCCAGTTACACATTGAGGTGTTCAGCCCCAGACTGTCCAGTTTATGGATGAGCTGTTGGGGGATGATGGTGTTGAATGCCGAGCTGAAGTCGATGAACAGCATTCTAACATAAGAGTCCTTCGTGTCCAGATGTGTGAGAGCTGTGTGGAGGGCAGAGGAGATGGCATCGTCGGTTGAGCGATTAGGTCGGTATGCAAATTGGAAGGGATCCAGGGAGGCAGGGAGGACAGATGTGATGCTTTTCATGACTAGCCGTTCAAAGCACTTCATCAGGATGGGGGTGAGTGCTACTGGGCGATAGTCATTGAGGCATGCGGGCGTTGCCTTCTTTGGGACAGGGATGATGGTGGTGGCTTTGAAACAGGTGGGGACGATGGCCTGGCTCAGTGAGATGTTAAAGATGTCCGTGAAGACCGCTGCGAGTTCCCTTGCACAGTCCTTCAGCACACGACCAGGTATGTTGTCAGGACCAGAGGCCTTCCGGGCGTTAATCTTGATGAATGATCGCCTTACGCTGTCTGAGGACAGCGTCAGCACCTGGCCATCAGGAGAGGGGGGGAGTTTATGTGCTGGTGTGCTGTTACTTGCCTCGAACCGAGCAAAGAACTCATTCAGTTCATTCAGCGTAGAGGTTGAGCTGTCACAGGTCTGGGGGGGGTTTGTAGTTTGTGATGGTCTGTATTCCCTGCCACAGACTGCGTGTATCCTTGCTGTCCTTGAAACGGTGAGCTATTTTCCTGGAATACTGCTCCTTGGCCTTACTGATGCCCAGATCCAGGTTCTTTCTGGCTGCCCTCAGGCCCACCTGATCTCTCGCTTTGAAGGCAGCATTCCTGGCTCTCAGGAGTCTGTAAACCTCAGCTGTTAGCCATGGCTTCTGATTAGCCCGAACAGTGATGGTTTTGAGGTTGGTAACATCATCAATGCACTTGGTGATGTATGAACATACAGTGTCTGAGTACTCCTGGAGACATGTGTTGTTGTTTGTGGTAGCAGCTTCTTTGAACATACCCCAATCTGTGGTGTCAAAACAGTCCTGGAGTGCCTCTGAAGACCCCTCTGGCCACACTCGTATCTGCTTGCGGACTGGTTTTGTGACTTTCACCAGCGGCCTGTATGCTGGCTTAAGCATAACACAGATATGGTCAGAAGCACCAATGTGGGGGAGGGGGAGGGCTCTGTAGGCATTTTTCATGGTGGTGTAAACTTGGTCCAGTGTGTTGTACCAGGGGGCATTTTTCATGGTGGTGTAAACTTGGTCCAGTGTGTGTACCAGGGGGCTGAACGCAAGAAAGACACCAGTCTTGCCTTCAAGGGGGCGTGTAGTTCCAGGAGCTCCCGGAGAGATTGGTTATAGTAATCCACAGAGTCATCTGCAGATGAATGATTGACAACGGTCAGGGCGTGAAGATCAGCAGACAGAACATCAGGGGAAATGTTTTTAAAGTCACGGAACTGGATAGGTCATTTTGGGTTTGAAGCAGGCGAAGATGAAGGCACTTCCAGGGAGATGACCCTGTGGTCTGAGACACCCAGGTCATATACAGATAAGTTATTGATGAGTACAGTGTCTGTAATCACCAAATCCAGAGTATGCCCCCTGCTGTGCGTAGGGGCGTCAACGTGTTGAGTGAGATTAAGAGAGTCCAAAAGAGACTTAAAATCTGTTGCCAGAGGTGAAGAAGAATTGTCCATGTGGATATTTAAGTCGCCAAGAAAAATAGTCTTCACAGGAGAGGTGCAGAAAAAAGTGAGGAGGTCATGCATCTCTGAGTTAAATGAAACATGCGGTTTGGGAGGCCTATAAATCAATATAACATTCATCAAAAGTGGGGCTTTGAAGCTGAAGGCCAAACACTCAAAAGAAGAGAAGTCCTGAGAAACCAGATGAGACAATTTTAAATTACTGCGATAAATTACCGCCAGACCACCACCACGGCCAGTGCTGCGGGCTCTCTGCAGATAACTGTATCCAGAGGGACACGCTTCATTCAGAGAACTTGTAGTGGATCAGATCCCTGATCACTGATACACTTTAAACAAGTCTCTGAACTGTATTTGAAGCACCTCTCACTCATTCCTGCAGAGAGACATTTTACCACTATTTTATTTCAGTAATATCAATCAAGACACATATTACTTCAGAAAAGACTCTCTTTATTTTTACTTGTTCGATTCAGGTATAATCAAGGCATAAACTTGTGTTATTCATATGAACAAGTGTTAATTTTGATATATTGAATGATCATCGTCATTCTTTAATAGGCTGATGTATTCTTAATATGTGCATACATGAATCAGAATGCTGCCTAAAGTTGAAGTTTATGTCAAGCTGAGCTCCTCAGTTTTGTTAGAAGTTAGAACACAGTTTTAATCAGTTGTTTTATGAAGCTGGCTCCAGTCTAATATGTTCTCTCTTTTCATTCTAAACAACTTCTTAAAAACAATCCTCTCTTCCAAGTGACCTTCATGCACTAACTCTTCCACTGGTTTGTTTGGAACAATCGGGGAGGAACAGGTCACTGATCACAGATCCTTTCTTAAAGTTCTAAGCTTTTGCTGGAACTTTCAGAGTCTGCTGTGGACCTCAAGCCATGAGGTTCCCCAAAGAGCTGAATGAACGCCAGTCACACGCTAAGGACACGTCATTCAGTTAAAGACTTATAACATGCCAAGTTATAAGTCATCTTCAAGAGCTGGAAAGCTCTATTTTAATGAAATTCTTTCAAGGAAGCTTTTATCTTGAAAAGCTATCCGGAACTGAGGTCGCTACTTCGGTAGGTCGACGCAGATCTCATGGAAGCCGCTGGAAGGTGAACAGCTGAAGCCTGATCAACATGAGAAGCATGGACGGACGGTCTGTGTGCGTTGAGGCTAATCTACTTTACCGTAGCCAAGATGAAGAATCTTCGCCAGGTAAAGAGTCGTTGTTCCCCGCGGGTGAGAGTCTAGCTGAAGCCGACGAAGAGTGTGCTTTTCCTGGTTAAAACATGTCTGGAGACGCTGAAGAATGGTAAACTAACTGACCAACTGGACCGAGGGAGACTGACCATCTTCACGAGGTAACAAAGTCATCAAATGCTTTTGCCATGTCGTACCAATGTGTAGCCGAGATCGGCCGGAGACCTGCCATGTTTCTGGTTAAAACACGTCAAGATAATACCTCTCCTCATCCTTCATTTTCTTCATACTCCATTTTCTCTTCTATGAAACTTTCTTATTTTAAGTAACTAAACTTTAAGTTATTGTACCAGCAGAGATATAAGTTAATAACACCCATAATGAGGGCGTGGCTAGGTCTCATGGAGTAGATATGTTTGAGGAAGCTCCGCTCAACTTCATCATTACTTCACCTTAAAAAATATTCAAACCTCTACGAAACATATTTACAGTGTGACATCATGAGCAAGATGACGAAGACCAGAGTTGCTAGGAAGGAAAAAGGCTCGGGAGAGGAGACACTAGACGACAGGACCAAACTAGCAGACGTCGAGAAGGCTAATGCTAACACAGGCCGCGCATGCTCTCCGACCCCTTCAGCCACCAACGAGGACCTCCTAGCAGCCATAAGCAAGCTTAACAGCACGGTCGACATGAGGTTTGTGGAGCTGAATGAATCTTTTTCTGGTCTCAAAGCGTCGCTTTCTGCCATAAGTGACCGGGTGACATCAGCTGAGACCGCAGTCGTGTCACAGGAGAGACGGATTTCGGCAGTGGTGGCCCTCCGACCGCCAGGGAGCGCTACTGCGCTAATCCGCTTACAGCGGACCTAACGTTTTTGTCAGTGTAACAGCGTTTTGACTAACTTTTAGAATTCATAAGCAGATTTGCGCTATTTTTATTTAAAATGTAGTACCGATAATAACTAATTATCTATAAGTAAAATGAAAAAAACGTATTTACAGGCCCGGAAGACTGCTAACAGACCATATCCTGTCAGCATCGGATGTGGTCCGTGACAAAAAAGCGTCCCCTCAGTCTCTTTGCTAGAGCGAGCGCTCTCAGTTAGCAGCCAGTGTGTTACTCTGCAGCCTTCTTGCTTGTTTTCGAAGAGTCAGATGAAGAGTTTTTAACATGGAGGGTGAACTTATGGATGTTTCTCAGCGGCCTACGCGACGCGTCTGGATTTTAAAAAGTATTTTGCCATATGCCCTCTTCAAAATGGCGGCCGCGACGGCCACAGAAGATAAGGACTTTCCATGAAAACACGGTAAAAACAATTATTTCTTTGCTGAGAAAAAATATATTTCTTAGCTGACTTTATAGCACAAGGTTTTTCTGAGCTTAGCCGGTTCAAATGGTCAAATCTGGTGGATTAAAAAAAGTATTTCGCCATTTACCCTGTTCAAAATGGCGGTTAGCGTGTTAGCATTAGCGTCCGTTAGCATTGGTAATACATAAGTGCTTTTGAAATTGTGGACCTAAATAAATCAATAAGTGCTTTAGAAATAGCTGAACTAATTTTTGGATTAGCGTTGCCCAACACTGGATTTCAGAGCTAGAGAAGCGACATGATAGCCTAGCCGCGCTATGCTTGCAGCAACAAGCTAAGCTGGAGGATTTGGAGGCGCGCTCACGCCGGCAGAATATCCGAATTGTTGGCATACCAGAGAAAGCTGAGAATGGTAGACCGACGGACTTTGTCTGCAAACTGCTGCCTAAACTACTGGGAGAGGACAACTTCGAACGACCAATTGAGGTGGATCGGGCGCACCGAAGCCTGACGCAGGCTAAAGACGGGAAGGCGAGAGCCATGATTGTCTGACTGCATCACTTTCAGGAGAAGGAGCGTGTGCTACGGTTGGCGAGGGAGAAGATTCCTCTGCAGTATGAAGGTCGCTCTGTGTTCATCTTTCCTGACCTCACCTCGGCTGTGATGAAGAAATGCCAGGCGTTCCAGTCTATCAGGGAGCAATGCAGGTCCAAAGAGATTTGTTTTGGATTCAGATATCCTGCACAGTTCCTGGTTACTGTGAATCATAACACTGCGAAGTTCAACACTCCAGAGGAAGCTGATAAATTCCTGAGCCGGGAGGTTGAAGACTGGCACTCTGGGACTAAATAAGGCGAGTGTTGAACTTACCTTTCTGTTAAAAGTTTGAAAAAGTGAATAATTACAGACTCTGTCATAGGGTGAGAAATGTAATTTACCTAATTTGATATATTCATTGTGTGGGGTTGAGCGGCTACTCTAGGTGGGAAGATGGGAGGCTGTGAGGCTTGTCCACCTACAGGTGGGCGGCTAGTTTTAGCTTTAAGAAGGGGGTATGGAGACACCGCTCTGGGTTTTATTTTGTATTTTTTTATTCAGTTATGTTTGATAGTAATAATAATAATAATAATGAATTCCATGTATAATGCACTTTTCATTAATAAAAATTGCAAAGTGCTACAAAGTGTAACAAAGCAAATATCAAAATAAAACAAGTGATAAAATCAAATAAAATCAATAATAATATCGACTAAGATCAAAGATAAAATCATGTGGATGCAGATTAGGCTTGCTTAATAAAAATAAAACAAGTGATAAAATCAAGTAAAATCAATAATGATATCAGCTAAGATCAAAGATAAAATCATGTGGAGGCAGAATAGGCTTGCTTAAAAAGAAAGGTCTTTATGCTGCTTTTAAAGTCAACCAGTGACTGTGGAGCTCTCAGGTCGTCAGGGAGGGAGTTCCACAGGCGGGGGGCAGCCACACAGAATGCTCGGTCTCCCATGGTCCTCAATTTGGTCCGAGGAATATGAAGGAAATTACTGTTCTGTGATCGTAGAGACCGGGTGGATGAATATGGTGCAAGAATGTCCTTTAGATAGTCAGGTGAAGTGCCGTGCAAGCATTGATGGGTAATGAGAGCAGTTTTGTACTGAATTCTGTAGGTGACAGGAAGCCAATGGAGGTTATGGAGAATGGGTGTAATATGTTCAAATTTACGAACTCTCAACAGAATCCTTGCTGCACTGTTTTGAATATATTGAAGTTTCTGAAGGTTTTTGCCAGGGATTCCAATAAACAGGGAGTTGCAGTAGTCGAGCCTGGAGGAGACAAAAGCATGGACGAGTTTCTCAGCATCAGGAAAAGTCAGAGATGGGCGAAGTCTGGAGATGTTTCGAAGATGGAAGAAGCAGGTTTTAAACAGATGCTTAATGTGATTTTCAAATGTAAGATGAGAGTCCATTTTTATTCCAAGATTTGTAACAGAGGTGGAGAGGGGGATGTCTTGACCAGAGAAGGAGATTGTTGTTAAAGTTGATGTTTGTATCTGGTGAGGGGTGCCAATCAATATGGCCTCAGTCTTCGAGCAGTTTAATTGAAGAAAGTTCTGATTCATCCATGCCTTTATTTCCTCCAGGCAGGCAGAGAGAACAGTGAGTGAAGACGGAGATAGGGATGATGATGATCAAAGTCAAAAGTCAAAGTCAAAGTCAACTTTATTGTCAGATCTGCAATATGTACTGTACAGGACATACACAGGACCGAAATTGCGTTTCTCTCAGTCCCTCGGTGCAACAGTAAACATCTAAACATTGAAACACTGAAACATATAATAATTGACATAAGCATAAAATAGTAAAACTAACACTGTCCTGAGTTTTTTGCATAGTGGAATAAGAGTATGAAAATTTACACCAACTCTAAAACTAAAACATTAAACATTTAATGAACATAATACTGTCCTGAGTTTTTGCATACTAGTATAAAAAAAAGAGTATAAAAAGTATAACTAAAATAAACTAAAGGTTTCTAGCATTGACATTTGCAAAGTGGCAAAGCAGCGTATGAGTTAATGTACACAGTATATGTATGAGGTAGTAGTTGATGTTGTTATAGAGGCAAAAAGTGGCATATGCAGTAAGGCATAATGATGTTCCAGTCCTGATGTAAAGCTGTGTGTCGTCGGCATAGCAGTGAAAAGAAATGTTGAACTGATTAATAATTTGACCTAAAGGCAGCATGTAGAGGGAAAACAGCAGGGGCCCCAGAACTGACCCCTGAGGGACACCACAGGAGACACCGACTGTCTGGGAAGTGGCATTGCCAAGGCTAACACATTCCAGCCTATTGGAGAGGAAAGAATTGAACCAGTCCAGGACAGTGTCACAGAGACCGACCTCCACATGAAGACGGTGGAGGAGGATACTATGGTCCACAGTGTCGAAGGCTGCAGTGAGGTCAAGGAGGACAAGGATGGAGGGAGAACCAGTGTCAGCAGCCATGAGGACATCATTTGTTACTCTCAGCAGTGCAGTCTCAGTACTGTGAGCTGCTCTGAATCCAGACTGGAACTTCTCATACAGAGAGTGTTGCTGTAGGTGGTCCTGCAGCTGAGCAGCAACTGCTTTCTCCAGCACTTTGGACAGAAATGGGAGGTGGGAAATTGGGCGGTAATTAGAAAAAATGTCGGGATCCAAATTAGATTTTTTCAGAAGAGGCCTAATGATGGCAGTTTTTAGAGGCAATGGAACATGACCAGATTGTAGAGACTTGTTTATTATTTGTGTGATTAATGGGCTTATTGCAGAGTGATTGGATTTTATGAGAGACGAGGGGAAGGGATCCAGGGCGCAGGATGAAGGCTTCATTTTCTTGAGGATGGTCTCCACCTCACTCTGAACGACTTCATCAAAGCTGCTCAGGGTCCCAGAAAGCAGACGGGTAGATGGCACACTAAGATCAGGGAGGTTGTGGAGCTGAGATCTGATAGTGTCAACTTTGTTTTTAAATGATGAGAGGAACAGGTTGCATTTTTGAACAGAGTCCTCATGAGTTTGTTTAATGGGATTAAGCAGATGAGTTATTGTGGAGAAGAGCTGTTTAGAGTTTCCAGGGCAGGTGTTGATGATGTTGGAATAATATTTGGAGCGTGCTTCTTTAAGAGAATAGGCGTACGCTTTCTGATGTTCTTTGTACGCTTGCTTATGTACCGAGAGACCAGATGATTTTACACGTCTCTCAATAGCACGGCCAGTTGCCTTCATCCTGCGCAGCTCATCAGTGTACCAGGGAGCTGAACGGGAGAAAGACACCAGTCTTGACTTCAAGGGAGCATGTAGGTCCAGAAGCTCCTGGAGAGATTGGTTGTAGTAATCCACAGAGTCATCTGCAGATGAGTGATTGACAGTAGGGTGGGTTAGTTTTGGAGGGCTTTTTTTTGCACATCGGCGTGTTCTGAACATCTTTTTACTATCTTCACAGTCATGCAACAGTTACTAAAATTCACACAAATTGTGGACAACTGAGCCAGATAAATATAGTAAGGGCAGGGTGAACTTGATTAGCTGGAATGTCCGTGGGATAAATAGTCCTCTAAAAAGAGGCAAAGTTTATACGCATCTGTGTTCACTGAAAGCCGATATTTGTTTTCTCCAGGAAACGCATATCTTAAGCGTCACGGGCCCGCCCGCGGTACCGTTTCAGCCTAAACTGCAGGTGTTAGATCGTGATTTCCCAAATATGGCAGCTCTGAAAGTTTTGACGCTTTAAAAGTCTTCCATAGGCTCTCTGCTTTTGATTGACACCACTTTTGACCAACTGAGTGAAACTTTTCAGTCTCTACAGCCAATCAAATGCCACAGACCCAACAAGCTAACATCCACCCTCCCCCTGTTCCCCCCCACGTGGGTCTTGGCCAATCAAATGAGAGCTAATTTTGACATCACAGATTTGTAGCCAATCAAATTGCCTTTCGATAGACATGTGACATGACATGGTTTGAGTTACTTCAAAGGTCTCAAATCCTCTGCGCCACGATCACCTGCAGCTGCGCTCTTCGTGCGTAAAACGGTAAGTGCGTGTTTGTTGACTTTTGCGCGTGCTTATTCTGACTTTGATCACTCCTTAGCCATGGATAAATGCCATGGAAACATGAAATAAAAGCCTTAGAACTTGATTTACAAGGAAAAAGAGAGTGATCTCTCACGAAGCTGTCTTGGCTCCTGTGTGTGTGCTCCTGTGTGTGTGTGGCGACGCGGGGTGCAGGGGGGGTGTCTGGAGACTGGAGCAGGGTCCCCTGTGGAGTAATTGTTCCTTTGTGAGCTAATGTGTGTTATCTGAGTGCTTATCTTTGGGTGTTGGGACTGCAGCAGCACTGCAGCTGTCCCTCTGGGGTGAAATCTCCTCTTGTGATTTACAGTATACAGGTAGTCCCCGAGCTACGAGCGGCCTGCTGTCATGTTACTGTATTTCTATCAGCTTGAGAGTAAATATATGAATGGAACAGATGTAAGCTTTCAATAGACAGTCATCCTGAAGTATGTTGAAGTATTGAAAAATATTCAGACATTTCAAGTTTGCATAATACAGGTGTTACACAGCATGGCACAGTTTTGGGCATGTACTGGATTTACAGAAGTCCGCCTGGACCTGCACATACAAAAACAGGCACAGAATCCTCAATTTTTATGCTATTGACTTCAAATTTGAAACTGTATTAGTAAATACTTCAGTCTTTGGGCTCATATGAAATTCAAATCACTATCTTGTTGTATCAGTGTGCAGGTGCTTGACACATATAAATATTTTCAGGCGAGGCAAGAAAAACGCTTTATTTCTGTGTGCTCTCACTTCAATGAATACAAAATAATAACAGATACAACAAATATGACTGCTGAAACAAAAAATTCAAAGTGTTATCTTTACAAAGACACCATCCAATTGTTTGTACTCCATAGGGTTCAAGAACAGCTTCTAATTTAATTTGGGTATGTCTTTTTTAGGCGTTTTTCGGAATTTTGAGGTGAATGCTAATAAGATGTTGTCCAAACGACAAAAGGACCTTTCTGTCCCCACACACTCGAGTACAAAAAATGAACCTGCAGTTAAAGCGAGAGCTTTATGCAGGGGTTACTTGCCCCTCCCTCCTGTCAGTCTGACAGAAGCGAGCGCTGAAAGTGAACCCCCACGGAAACGGCGCTTGTTTTGTTCACCTGCTATCGCCTGTTCTTTTACACAACCGGGCACAGCCAGGGAACATTGTAAGAACTGTTACACAGAAGCTGATAAACTGCCCTTTTAACGCCAGACTCCCATGGGTCAGTGTGGGTAATGCCAACTTGACGGCAATAGAGGCTCGTTTATTCTCCCTCACGAGACAAAACATTCACATGCTTCCACTCTCAGTGTGCATTGGGGCGTGGTGGGAAACTTGCAGTCCTAACAAGTGGCTGCATTGTTTAATCCACAAGGGTTACACTCTGTAGTTTGCGAAAACACCACCAAAATTCAACGGAGTGTTAGAAACCAAGTTAACATCTCTAGAGCAAGGTATAACTCTCCAATCCAGTGTTGCCAGGTGAGAAATGTAGGATTATCGTACTAGAGCCCCAAAATTATCGTATTTTGAGGGAAATTATCGTACACCCGTCAAAACCAAAATAACAAGTATGCACTATAGTCACTCTGTTGTTGAATTGCGTCTAACAGGCACTCACAGCGTTGTGGCATCAGTACGGGTGGGAACCATAGACAATAATACGTATTAATGTCTGGTGGCAACTAATGAGCCCGCCCCCCCGCGCTTCTTGTTTTGTTTCATGGCGGTTTTAATTTAATAACTCAACTAAATTCTGTCTATTAAGTTTGTATTTTCAAGGAAATAATAACTTGATATTTAGCTTTACTGATATCACTACTAAAAACATCCCTAATTGTAAATTTAATATTAATTTTATTTATTTATTTTTGTTAATGCATTCTTTCTGTTTCATACCTTGGACATCCCATAAAGACATGTTGAACCGTTTCAGGGAGATTGCTGGTGCACATGTCACAAAAAAGTCCTGTTGCAAGCTTTCCAATTATTTTAAGAGATTTATTAAAGCTTCAGTATGTAGCTTTTTTTATGAACATATTTCTTCACTCTGTCACTACCTCCTGACAGACTGATGTTAGCCAGGTAATCTCTGAAAAAAAAAGTAAAAAAATATTGTCCCCTTGCTTCT
>JBBPBX010012085.1:0-12687 GCA_038048925.1 Garcialebias charrua | reverse complement strand
ATAATTTGTCTGCTCAGAGGTTGTAAAAATATCCATTTGTCCGTGTAACAACGTTAGAAAATATGCTTTCGTTTTTAATTATATGCTTGAAATGTCACCAAATCTGGATCAACACTGAAGAACCCTCATTTTGGTTATGTTTTAAAAGTTTTCTTTAACGTATTATGTTAAAAACTAAAATCTGTACTGTCACTTTAAGGACGTCAGTCCCGCTCTCCGCTTTCGCTGCCTGAGTGAGAAGAGGTAGGAACTTTTGGTTGCTCTTGGTTAAGCTCACGTTTCATTAAATATACAACATAAACGTAACCACATAGAGCTGTCATTTGTAATCCGGAGCCCGACCAGAATCTGAGCCGGGCCATGTGCTTAGTGTGAGCCTGGTCGGTCACGGGCGTTGATGTGGTTTTACGAATCATAGCATAAAGAAAACTAAATAAAAATGCACAATATAAAATTGTGTTAATCTACTTGAGGAGGTGGCAGGTCCGACCGGCAAAAAAAGTCAAAGTCAAAAAAAGTTGCGTTAAGCTCAGATGGACAACCTGTCACCGGCTGTGCACGTTCTTTGAACCACCTGTTAGAAACGGACTTGCAACCTGTGCCTGCTGGACATGGGCACCAGCAACCCCTGACCCGAAAAGGAAGAAGCGGGTTAGGATGGATGGGCGGATTTATTTATTTATTTATTTGCTAATCTCCGGCCGCACGCGTCTCCTTGGCTGTGAAGATGAACTTTGTGAACTCCAAGCTGATTCTGTAACCAATAACTATTTCCTAGAAAATGGATACAACAAGTTTTGGACAGCCAAAGGAAAAGTCCTTGCACCCAGACTGTACAAACACACTGATGAGGGTTACCGGTATTCTTCCATTCAGCACTACTGTACTTCCTGTCTGAGGCAGCCTTCAGCCTCTTGTGTCAGTAAAAACAAAAGCTGCAACAGACTTGACGTCCATCAAGACTTTAGGTTGTCTGTGACAAACACCTGACATCAAACCCTGGTCACAAACATCAAACCCAGGGTGACCAACAGACTGACAGAGACACTGGTCATATGAAGTTATTGCTGGGGTTCTGTTTTAATAATATGCAGTTTATAAACACACACTCATACATTTTAGATACATAGATATAGATATATCTTGTTAGTACACAAACTTTGCTGTTTGAATTTTATTTTCCAGCCAGCTGTGCATTCTGTAATTAATTTTTTGTTATTAAAGTTGTTTTAGGGTGGCAGGAATAAACTTTGGTCTTGGTCCTAGGGTTAGTCATTACCTCATTACTCGGATCAGAATAAAATATTTTTCCAAACCGAGATGTCTCAAAAAGATATCTATCACAGGTAAGACATATACCGGTATTACATTTACAAACAAATCCAATTAAAGTCAATAGAACATTCAGGTAAAAAGCCTTCTGCCCTTTTAACTTTTTTTCTGTTGTGTTATACATATTTATGTGTATGAGTATGTATGTATATCTATATATGTGTACGTATGAGTACATACATATATGTATGTATGTATCGTTGTTTTTATTAGAGCTGTGTGTTCATGCCCAGAGTTTGATATCTTGACAAAACTACAATTTTTATTTTTTAAGACTGTTTTTAAAATTACTCTGTTGTTAGATTTTAAAGAAGTTATTTGAGTAATTCTCAAAACAATGTTCTTGTAGTTATTTCTGTTCTACAACTACTGGTACCTGTTTATACCTTTTACAAATAAAAGTTTGTAACTACCGGTATTTACTTTTTCTTTTATTGACTATATTCTATATTTATTTATATTACTATTACTTATAATATTGCTTATAATATTTACTTTATTATTTTATCACTTTCATAACGAGATTAATCTTAATGAGTCTTTTGGGAGAGGGGAGTGGCGAGGCATTGGGGGGGTCTCAGATTGGCTAGGAAGTAAGAAGGGGAGTCTTTGAGGAAAATAGGTTGGCAACCACTGCACTAGAAGACCACCAACGGATGCATGGGAGTGGCCCTCGAGGACCATCGATGGATGCAGGGTGGTGGCCCTTGAGGACCACCAACAGATGCAGGGTGGTGGCCCTCGAGGACCACCGACGGTTCGTGACATCACTCAGCTTAAGTGACAAAGGGAGAAATATATTTTTGAGTTGCTGATTGGGGGTTTGCTCTCTTTTTCTTTGCTCGTTGAAAATGGATGAGCAGGAAACATTTGTGAACATTTTCCACCACAGTCTGGAGAGAAAGGTGCATTTGTTGTGTTACTAAATGAAAATTACAGCGTTTTCAGCTTTCCACATTTATCTCCAGCTGAAAAAATCTGAACTCAAACTTTTTTCCCATTAGAAACTTGTGAGATGTGCACGTTGTAAGCCGTGCACATCAGTTTGTCAGTAGAGGACCCACCAACAGCTTCCAAAACGTCCGGTAACAAAGTTGTCCTCACCACTTTCTGAGAATAACCCACAAGCTGCACTCTGCTGAGGGCTGAGTTGACCTCCTGCAGACTGTAGCATCGTCTCCATGTGCACACATCCAGCGCGTCCTTCAGCGAGCCCGGAAGCAGCCTGGGACAACAAACACTGTCACTTTGAGTTGGAGGGGAAAACAAAGATAAAATGTAACAATAAAGTTATTTTGAAAAGATGGATTGAGTATGAAGACCCCAATGATGAGTAACACTAATGGAATCAATGTTCCCTCGCCCGGACGCGGGTCACCGGGGCCCCACTCTGGAGCCAGGCCCGGAGGTGGGGCACGTTGGCGAGCGCCTGGTGGCCGGGCTTTTACCCATGGAGCCCGGCCGGGCACAGCCCGAAGAGGAGACGTGGGTCCCCCTTCCCATGGGCTCACCACCTGTGGGAGGGGCCAAAGGGGTCGGGTGCAATGTGGGATGGGTGGTGGCCGAGGGCGGGGACCCTGGCGGTCTGATCCTCGGCTACAGAAGCTGGCCATTGGGACATGGAATGTCACCTCTCTGGTGGGGAAGGAGCCTGAGCTAGTGTGTGAGGTTGAGAGGTTCCGACTAGAAATAGTCGGACTCACCTCAACACATGGCTCTGGCTCTGGAACCAGTTTCCTTGAGAGGGGTTGGACACTCTTCCACTCTGGAGTTGCCCCTGGTGAGAGGCGCCGAGCAGGAGTGGGCATACTTGTTGCCCCCCATCTTGGTGCCTGTACGTTGGGGTTCACCCCGGTGAACGAGAGGGTAGCCTCCCTTCGCCTACGTGTGGGGGGACGGGCTCTGACTGTTGTTTGTGCCTATGCACCAAACGGCAGCGCAGATTACCCACCCTTTTTGGAGTCCTTGGAGGGGGTATTGGAGAGTGCGCCTCCTGGGGACTCCCTTGTTCTACTGGGGGACTTCAACGCTCACGTGGGCAATGACAGTGAGACCTGGAGGGGTGTGGTTGGGAGGAACGGCCCCCCTGATCTGAACCCGAGTGGTGTTCTGTTGTTGGACTTCTGTGCTCGTCATGGATTGTCCATAACGAACACCATGTTAAGCATAAGGGTGTCCATATGTGCTCTTGGCACCAGGACACCCTAGGTCGCAGTTCGATGATCGACTTTGTTGTTGTCTCATCTGATCTGCGGCCGCATGTCCTGGACACTCGGGTGAAGAGAGGGGCGGAGCTGTCAACTGACCACTACCTGGTGGTGAGTTGGCTCCGATGGTGGGGGAGGATGCCGGTCAGACCTGGCAGACCCAAACGTATTGTGAGGGTCTGCTGGGAACGTCTGGCAGAGTCTCCCGTAAGACGGAGCTTTAACTCCCACCTCCGGGAGAGCTTTGAACACGTTCCGAGGGAGGCGGGGGACATTGAGTCCGAGTGGGCCATGTTCCGCGCCTCTATTGTCGAGGCAGCTTATCAGAGTTGTGGCCGCAAGGTTGTTGGTGCCTGTCGTGGTGGCAACCCTCGAACCCGGTGGTGGACACCGGCGGTGAGGGATGCTGTCAGGCTGAAGAAGGAGTCCTATTGGGCCTTTTTGGCCTGTGGGACCCCGGAAGCAGCAGATAGGTACCGACAGTCCAAGCGGCATGCGGCTCGGGTGGTTGCTGAGGCAAAAACTCGGGCGTGGGAGGAGTTCGGAGAGGCCATGGAGAATGACTTCCGTACGGCTTCGAGGCGATTCTGGTCCACCATCCGGCGTCTCAGGGGGGGAAAGCGGTACGCGACCAACACCATTTATGGTGGGGATGGCGTGCTGTTGACCTCAACTCGGGATGTTGTGAGTCGGTGGGCGGAGTACTTCGAAGACCTCCTCACTGGAGTGTGGAGCTGAAGAGTCCCCCCCCCTCCCCCTCCCCAGAGATTTCTGTGAAGCCTCAGATAACACCCAGCTGCACATCTGCTGAACTCTGTGTTTGTCTGAAATTACTCACAGACTTATCTCCTTGCCTGCCGTATCTCCATTTGTTATTGTAACTAAATGTGCTTTTGATATGGTTTTTACTGGATCACGCGGTGTCTTGAAGACAAAATGTGATTCATCTTTTTTTAATATCAATGCTGTGAAACCCCGTGTCTTTGCCTGTTTTCCTGCTTTTGACCTTCATCTGGGGACAGATTGGGACTGGCCGCGCTATGAGCATATCATGTGTTGATAAACATATCATGTGTTGATAAACATGTCATGTGCTTTGTTGAGCTGCAGCTTGTTTGCACTCATTCTCTCTCCTGGATGCTGCAACTACATATTTACGCTGTATTGATGAAAATTGATGCAATGTTAATAAACCTTCTTGATTCTTGATTCTTGATTCAATCCTACTGGCACGTCTTCC
This sequence comes from Garcialebias charrua, assembly GCA_038048925.1. Classification (NCBI taxonomy): domain Eukaryota; kingdom Metazoa; phylum Chordata; class Actinopteri; order Cyprinodontiformes; family Rivulidae; genus Garcialebias; species Garcialebias charrua. Next base: position 7,908 of record JBBPBX010012085.1, on the reverse strand, counting down.
ACTGAGGAAGCAGAGCCTGGGGACTTTGGGTCGGGCTCTCCAATCTCTGGTGCTGAGGTCGCCGAGGTGGTTAAAAAGCTCCGCGGTGGCAAGGCTCCGGGGGTGGATGAGATTCGCCCTGAGTTCCTTAGGGCTCTGGATGTTGTGGGGTTGTGTTGGCTTACGCGACTCTGCAATATCGCGTGGACATCGGGGGCAGTTCCCTTGGATTGGCAGACTGGGGTGGTGGTTCCCCTATTCAAAAAGGGGGACCGTAGGGTGTGTTCCAACTACAGGTAGTCCCCGACTTACGAGCGCTCTGACCTACGAGGTTCCGGACTTACGAGCTGGCGAATTTTTGGAAAAAACGCAAAAAATACCGAGTTTTTCTGTGTTTTTTCACCACAGTTCGTTAGCTAAACATGTGGACACACGTTTCCGATCATTTTTATGCACTCGTAAGCAGTTTTTCGATGAAAAACGAGTGTTTGTAGTCGCGCTAGCAAAACCGTTCCAACTTACGAGCGAAATTCCGGACTTACGAGACACGTGGCGGCCGTTCCAAGTTACGAATTTTCGCTTTACGAGCGCCTCGGAGGAACGGAACTCGCTCGTAAGTCGGGGACTACCTGTATAGGGGGATCACACTCTTAAGCCTCCCTGGTAAGGTCTATTCAGGGGTTCTGGAGAGGAGGGTCCGTCGGATAGTCGAACCTCGGATTCAGGAGGAGCAGTGTGGTTTTCGTGCTGGTCGTGGAACACTGGACCAGCTCTACACCCTCAGCAGGGTCCTGGAGGGCGCGTGGGAGTTTGCCCAACCAGTTTACATGTGCTTTGTGGACTTGGAAAAGGCATTCGACCGCGTCCCTCGGGGGGTTCTGTGGGGGGTACTCCGGGAGTATGGGGTACCAGGCCCATTGATATGGGCTGTTAGGTCCCTGTACGACCGGTGTCAGAGCTTGGTCCGCATTGCCGGCAGTAAGTCAGGCTCGTTTCCGGTGAGAGTTGGACTCCGCCAAGGTTGCCCTTTGTCACCGATTCTGTTCATAACTTTTATGGACAGAATTTCTAGGCGCAGCCAAGGTGTTGAGAGGATCCGTTTTGGTGGCCTTAGAATCGCTTCTCTGTTTTTTGCAGATGATGTGGTCCTATTGGCTTCATCAGATCGTGATCTACAGCTTTCGCTGGAGCGGTTTGCAGCTGAATGTGATGCGGCCGGGATGAGGATCAGTTCCTCCAAATCCGAGGCCATGGTCTTGAGCCGGAAAAGGGTAGCATGCCCTCTCCGGGTCGGGGAGGAGGTCCTGCCCCAAGTGGAGGAGTTTAAGTATCTCGGGGTCTTGTTCACGAATGAGGGAAAACTGGAGCGTGAGATCGATAGGCGGATAGGTGCAGCGTCCGCAGTGAAGCGGGCGCTGTACCGGTCTGTCGTGGTGAAGAGAGAGCTGAGTCGAAAGGCAAAGCTCTCAATTTACCGATCGATCTACGTTCCCACCCTCATCTATGGTCATGAGCTTTGGGTTGTGACCGAAAGAACAAGATCTCGGATACAAGCGGCTGAAATGAGTTTTCTCCGCAGGGTGTCTGGACTCTCCCTTAGAGATAGGGTGAGAAGCTCAGTCATCCGGGAGGGACTCGGAGTAGAGCCGCTGCTTCTCCACATCGAGAGGAGCCAGTTGAGGTGGCTCGGGCATCTGGTTAGGATGCCTCCTGGACGCCTCCCTGGTGAGGTGTTCCGGGCATGTCCCACCGGGAGGAGACCCAGAGGAAGACCCAGGACACGCTGGAGGGACTATGTTTCTCGGCTGGCCTGGGAACGCCTTGGGATTCCCCCAGAGGAGCTGCTCCAAGTTAGCCTGGTTGAAACCAGACCCTTGTCCTTCACTTCGCTTTGGACTAGGGTCTGGCATTCCTCCCATTGAAAACGATTTCTCCTGGAGATTTTTGAATGGACCAATCAGAGAACAGAAGGCAGAGTTTTGTTAGTTTAGCCTGGCGAGGTCCAGGCTATCAGATAAATTGCTCAGAAACCACTCGGTGGATATTTTTTCTGCCACCAGTGTGTAATTATATGGCTCTAATTTACTGACTGTTGGCCTAGATAAAACATTTGAGATAAAATTCGATTTTTTATCATTTATTTTCGTAGCGCACCCGAGGCTGTTTGGAAAATGTCAAACCGAAACTATTTAAATCCAGCAGATTTGACCATTTCGTGAATTGATTTAGGAACTGTTAAGCTCAGGAACACTTCTGATATAACGTCAGCTAAGAAATATATTTTTTATCAGCAGAGAAATAATAGTTTTTTACCTTGTTTTGATGAAAATTCCTTCGTGGCGGCAGCCATTTTGAATGACGACGTCAGTCGACATCGTTCAAAACTCCGCCTTCTGCTCTCTGATTGCTCAGGAACACTTCTGATATAACGTCAGCTAAGAAATATATTTTTTATCAGCAGAGAAATAATAGTTTTTTACCTTGTTTTATTGAAAATTCCTTCGTGGCGGCAGCCATTTTGAATGACGACGTCAGTCGACGTCGTTCAAAACTCCGCCTTCTGCTCTCTGATTGGTCCGGTCAAAAATCTACCGGAGATATCCTTGTCTATGGGACAAGTCCCAGACTGTGCAGTGAAGGGAAATGAGAATTGAGCGGAGCTGTGCAGGAAGGCGAGGGCCAGGCTAGCTCCAAGTGGCTGGGGAGAGGGAAGTCTGGGCCTCCCTACTTAGGCTGCTACCCCCGCGACCCGACCCCGGATAAGCGGAAGACAATGGATGGATGGATTGAGTATGTTTGGGATACAATCCATTTCAGAACTCTAAAAAAAAAAACCTTGGCACTTTGTTTTTGGCACCACAGATTAAGAAGAAACTTCAATCAGTAAAGGTCCATGAACATCAATCAGTAAAGATTTCAAAGACAACATTTAACATTTCATCAGCTGAAAGTTTTCAGCCTCCTAGTTCAAAAGGGTTTTTGCTGCAGTGATTTGGTTTCTGAGGTGAGGAGAAACTTTGATGCCCTCATGCTTCACTCTGACATAAAGTGAAAACGTTCATTAACGTTTGGACATTTCACTTATTTCTAAATGCTTTCGTCAGGTTTTATGAAGGTGAATAAAGAAACTGGACACATACTGTAATGTGGGCGACACGATGGCTCAGTGGGCAGAGCTCTTGCCTCTCAGGTCGTAGATTCAAATCCCGGATGAGGGTCTTTGTGGGTGGAGTTTGCATGTTCTCTCTGTGCTGCATGGGTTTTCTCCAGGTAGTCCAGTTTCCTCCCACAGACCAAAAACATGCATGTTGGACTGATTGATAACTCTAAATTGTCCCTAGGTGAGAGAGTGAATGGTTGTTTGTCTAGTTTGTCTCTATGTGTCCCTATAATGGACCTGAACCTGTCCAGGTGTTCCTATGATGGACCTGGACCTGTCCAGATGTTCTTATGATGGACTTGGACCATGTCCAGATGTTCCTATGATGGACTTGGACATGTCCAGATGTTCCTATGATGGACTTGGACATGTCCAGGTGTTCCTATGATGGACTTGGACCTGTCCAGATGTTCCTATGATGGACTTGGACATGTCCAGATGTTCCTATGATGGACTTGGACCTGTCCAGATGTTCCTATGATGGACTTGGACCTGTCCAGATGTTCCTATGATGGACTTGGACATGTCCAGATGTTCCTATGATGGACTTGGACCTGTCCAGGTGTTCCTATGATGGACTTGGACCTGTCCAGGTGTTCCTATGATGGACTTGGACCTGTCCAGATGTTCCTATGATGGACTTGGACCTGTCCAGGTGTTCCTATGATGGACTTGGACCTGTCCAGGTGTTCCTATGATGGACTTGGACCTGTCCAGATGTTCCTATGATGGACTTGGACCTGTCCAGGTGTTCCTATGATGGACTTGGACCTGTCCAGGTGTTCCTATGATGGACTTGGACCTGTCCAGGTGTTCCTATGATGGACTTGGACCTGTCCAGGTGTTCCTATGATGGACTTGGACCTGTCCAGATGTTCCTATGATGGACTTGGACCTGTCCAGGTGTTCCTATGATGGACTTGGACATGTCCAGGTGTTCCTATGATGGACTTGGACCTGTCCAGATGTTCCTATGATGGACTCGGACCTGTCCAGGTGTTCCTATGATGGACTTGGACCTGTCCAGATGTTCCTATGATGGACTTGGACCTGTCCAGGTGTTCCTATGATGGACTTGGACCTGTCCAGGTGTTCCTATGATGGACTTGGACCTGTCCAGGTGTTCCTATGATGGACTTGGACCTGTCCAGGTGTTCCTATGATGGACTTGGACCTGTCCAGATGTTCCTATGATGGACTTGGACCTGTCCAGGTGTTCCTATGATGGACTTGGACCTGTCCAGGTGTTCCTATGATGGACTTGGACATGTCCAGGTGTTCCTATGATGGACTTGGACCTGTCCAGGTGTTCCTATGATGGACTTGGACCTGTCCAGATGTTCCTATGATGGACTTGGACCTGTCCAGGTGTTCCTATGATGGACTTGGACCTGTCCAGATGTTCCTATGATGGACTTGGACATGTCCAGGTGTTCCTATGATGGACTTGGACCTGTCCAGATGTTCCTATGATGGACTTGGACCTGTCCAGGTGTTCCTATGATGGACTTGGACCTGTCCAGATGTTCCTATGATGGACTTGGACCTGTCCAGGTGTTCCTATGATGGACTTGGACCTGTCCAGGTGTTCCTATGATGGACTTGGACCTGTCCAGGTGTTCCTATGATGGACTTGGACCTGTCCAGGTGTTCCTATGATGGACTTGGACCTGTCCAGATGTTCCTATGATGGACTTGGACATGTCCAGATGTTCCTATGATGGACTTGGACCTGTCCAGATGTTCCTATGATGGACTTGGACCTGTCCAGATGTTCCTATGATGGACTTGGACATGTCCAGATGTTCCTATGATGGACTTGGACATGTCCAGATGTTCCTATGATGGACTTGGACCTGTCCAGATGTTCCTATGATGGACTTGGACATGTCCAGATGTTCCTATGATGGACTTGGACATGTCCAGATGTTCCTATGATGGACTTGGACATGTCCAGATGTTCCTATGATGGACTTGGACCTGTCCAGATGTTCCTATGATGGACCTGGACATGTCCAGATGTTCCTATGATGGACTTGGACCTGTCCAGATGTTCCTATGATGGACCTGGACATGTCCAGATGTTCCTATGATGGACTTGGACCTGTCCAGATGTTCCTATGATGGACTTGGACATGTCCAGATGTTCCTATGATGGACTTGGACCTGTCCAGGTGTTCCTATGATGGACTTGGACCTGTCCAGATGTTCCTATGATGGACTTGGACCTGTCCAGGTGTTCCTATGATGGACTTGGACCTGTCCAGATGTTCCTATGATGGACTTGGACCTGTCCAGGTGTTCCTATGATGGACTTGGACATGTCCAGGTGTTCCTATGATGGACTTGGACCTGTCCAGGTGTTCCTATGATGGACTTGGACATGTCCAGGTGTTCCTATGATGGACTTGGACCTGTCCAGATGTTCCTATGATGGACTTGGACCTGTCCAGGTGTTCCTATGATGGACTTGGACATGTCCAGGTGTTCCTATGATGGACTTGGACCTGTCCAGATGTTCCTATGATGGACTTGGACCTGTCCAGGTGTTCCTATGATGGACTTGGACATGTCCAGGTGTTCCTATGATGGACTTGGACCTGTCCAGATGTTCCTATGATGGACTTGGACCTGTCCAGGTGTTCCTATGATGGACTTGGACCTGTCCAGGTGTTCCTATGATGGACTTGGACCTGTCCAGGTGTTCCTATGATGGACTTGGACCTGTCCAGGTGTTCCTATGATGGACTTGGACCTGTCCAGGTGTTCCTATGATGGACTTGGACCTGTCCAGGTGTTCCTATGATGGACTTGGACATGTCCAGGTGTTCCTATGATGGACTTGGACCTGTCCAGATGTTCCTATGATGGACTTGGACCTGTCCAGGTGTTCCTATGATGGACTTGGACATGTCCAGGTGTTCCTATGATGGACTTGGACCTGTCCAGATGTTCCTATGATGGACTTGGACCTGTCCAGGTGTTCCTATGATGGACTTGGACATGTCCAGGTGTTCCTATGATGGACTTGGACCTGTCCAGGTGTTCCTATGATGGACTTGGACCTGTCCAGGTGTTCCTATGATGGACTTGGACCTGTCCAGGTGTTCCTATGATGGACTTGGACCTGTCCAGGTGTTCCTATGATGGACTTGGACCTGTCCAGGTGTTCCTATGATGGACTTGGACCTGTCCAGGTGTTCCTATGATGGACTTGGACCTGTCCAGGTGTTCCTATGATGGACTTGGACCTGTCCAGGTGTTCCTATGATGGACTTGGACCTGTCCAGATGTTCCTATGATGGACTCGGACATGTCCAGGTGTTCCTATGATGGACTTGGACCTGTCCAGATGTTCCTATGATGGACTCGGACATGTCCAGGTGTCCACCACTTCTTGCACAGTGACTGCTAGATATGGGCTCCAGTGATCCAGAAAGGTAGAAGTGAGTAAAGATGATGAACAGTTGACCAACCTCCGTATTTCCTTGTTCTTCCAGCAGGTGGCAGGCTGGGCTTTAGGAACCCTCTCCATGAAGTTCACCAGCTCCTCCATCAGCAGTCTGAGGAAACAAAGTGCAATCTGAGATCAAGGAGGACAGATTATCTTCTAAATCAAAAAGTCAAAGGATGCAAACTATTTAATCAAACATTTATTCATAGAGCCTTTTACAGCAACCAGAATGTGCTTGAACGTCACTAATGATACACTCATGGCCTCTGACAATAGACAGGTGTCTCCACTGGTCCTGTTAGACCTCAGTGCTGCATTTCATACAGTTCATCATAATATTCTATTACAGAGACTTGAATATGATGTTGGAATTACAGGAATGGCTCTAAATTGGTTTAAATCATTTTTATCTGATATATTCCAATTTGTAAATGTAAATAATGAATCTTCTTCATACACCAAAGTTAGTCATGGAGTTCCTCAGGGTTTAGTACTTGGACCAATACTCTTTACTTTATATATGCTTCCATTAGATAAAGTTATTAAACAGCATGTGATACATTTTCCTTGTTATGATGATGACACACAATTATATTTGTCCATTAAACCCAATGAATCCAATCAGTTACTTAGGCCCTGTTTACACGGACACGGTGGGGGGAAACTGAGGTTTTGGGTTTGTTAATTAGATGAAAAGTTTTCCGTTGACACGGGTGAATTCTAGTGTTTACATGGATCCGCTTGAATCTCCCCCGCCCTCATGAATCTGCTGTTCACCTAATGCGCATGCGTGTTTCCTGCTGCTTTCTTCTGGGCTAAAAGTCAAGCTAACAAGTTAACAGTCAAAGTTAAAGCTGGAATTTGGATAAGAGTCGACAGATTTGAGGCCAAACGGGACTCTCTTCATCTAACAAGCTCCACACCAGACGCTGAGTGGACCAGAACCGCGTCGACGATGTCGGACTTTAGTCTGTGAGAATCAGCTGATTTACAGCAGGTAAATCAATGTTCTTAATAATTTTTTCTTGTGTTTACTTCGATCACACAACAACCAACTGAGTTTTATTTTTCCTGCGAGGTCGAGCAGCTGTTCTTCCACCAGACGGACCGGTTCTGATGTGGTCCAGTATCCATGATGAAAACAGAGCAGACTCCAGTTCATTAAAGTCGTTACAGTTCGGTTAACGTGTTTTTAATAGTGTTCAGTTTAATTATCAGTGTTTGTGACATACTGTACAAGTTTTTGTGACTTCTAATTGTTGATTTGGTTTATTCGCAATTTAACGATGATGCTTGCAAATCAACTAATTACAAT
>JBBPBX010012084.1:40724-54698 GCA_038048925.1 Garcialebias charrua | reverse complement strand
CTGGTCATATAGCCAGAAACTGTCATCAACAGAGGATGAACCTCGTCCTGCAGCATCCAACTCCACTACAAAGAGAGGCTGCGGCTGCTTACCAGCAGGTGGGAAAGCAGCCAAGCTGTCCAGATGTAACCCAACATGTGCTCCAGGCTGCAGTGTCCATTTTCCCCACCCATGCCCCTAATGACATCATCACCCTCCAAGAAGCTGATCCTACCATAAGTGTGTTTTTAAAGTCGTGGAGGACACAGAGACGTCCAGATAAAGCAGAAAGGGCCAGTTTCTCCCCAAAAGTCCTGGAGCTACTTCAACAGTGGAACAAAGTGGTCCAGCTGAATGGCCTGTTATATCGCCGTACACAGCGTCCTGATGGGGGTGAGGATGTTCATCAATTGCTGCTGCCTGAGTCCTTGAAGGAGGAGGTGATGAAACGGCTGCACCAAAGTCATGGACATCAGGGAGTGGAGCGGACCACTGAGCTCATTAGGGAGCGGTGTTACTGGCCTCTGATGCACAAAGAGATTAGAGATTGGTGCCAACGATGTGAACGTTGCACCTTGGCCAAAGCGACACACCCCCAGGCACGGGCAGCCATGGGCCATTTGTTGGCCTCAAGACCAAACCAAGTCTTGGCGATAGATTTTACCTTGAAAGAACCATCACAAGATGGTAAGGAAAATGTTCTCATCATGACTGATGTGCTTTCAAAATTTACCCAGGCTGTAGCAACCAAAGACCAGAGGGCCTCTACAGTTGCTCTTCAAGAGACTGGAGAAAGCTTGGGCCCCCTCCGACGGACGACAAGGAAAACGGACGGTTATCATTCAAACCCCCATCACCTTCCAGAGAGGCCAAGATGTAAAGTCAAAGGGGCTACAGTCTCTCAGATCACTGGTGCTGATAGCAATGTGGCTGATATTTTTCGACCATGGTGTTAGTGGGTTATTTATATGTTGACGGGCCGTCAACACAAAAAGTTGGGGTAGATTGTAGCCTGGGCAGCTTGTCCCTGAAGTATGGTGCTGCACACTTCCTCTTGCCCATATATGGAAGACGCTGTGATAGAGCGCAGCTGGTCTGTTAGGGAGACAGGTAATCAGCATTTACATTTAAAAGTAGGTAGATCACAAAGGAGATCAGATTCCAGGCTGATGCTGATGACTTGTGCAGAGGTAACATACTGCTGAGAGTGGCATACAGAGCACTGATCTCACTTTAGAGAAGGTAAGGGCTGTTTCTTATGATTGTCCTGCTGGTTAATGATTTGTTTAACCTGATCTCTTTTGTGTGTAGGTTGCCCTGCTACTGTTTCAGTTTTAATTTATTTTTACTTTAAGTTTTTGGAAGGGTTTTAACTATCTTTTTAGTGTTAAGATTCTTAGACATCTCCCACTTCTAGTGTGGTCATTTTTGTAAATGACCTTCTTTAACCAACTATTTCTGTTTTCTTTTCATCTGTTCCTATTTAATTTTTGACACTGAAAGTGAAACAAAGATTCTGCTCATTAGTAGAAAATAACAGCATTGTAATAAATGTCAGTTCATTTATTTATTTATTGTCACTGTATTTCAGTAAGTAGAACATTGTAAACAATGTCTCAATACCAATAACACAAATCTGTTATCCTGGCACACTGATAATCATAAAATTTCTATGTAAGATTTGATACATATGCATACCAGCTTTATTTATGAAGCACTTTAAGCAACCAAAGTGCCAAAGGGCTGTACAGTTACAGTAAATAAAACACAACTGCAGCCACAATACACAATAAAAGTCTGCAAAGCAAAGCAACACATCCTGATAACAAAAACAAATAAAATCAAACTAAAATATGTATGTATTGTATAATATATATTGTTTAATAGTGCATACTATTTATGTATAAGTATACAGTACTGTATGTATATGTGTATGTACAGTAAATATGTATATATTCATTCAACCTTTATTTAGCCAGGTTAATCCCATTGAGCCTTGAGGACTCATTTACAAGAGAGACCTGATTTCAACAAAGAGAGACAACAACAGTGTACAACGACAACAATAGACAATCATAAAAGAGGCATACAGATTTTTTTTAAACAATTTAAAATAAGATGGAAAAAATAGCAAAAACAGCTAGATTAAAAGGCAAATGTGGAAAACTAAAAACAGGAATATGACTGCATTGGTTCTTGCCAGGAGTCCAACAGATGCTTAAAGCCACTTAGAGAACTCAAGGTCGAGATCTTCATTTATGTAGTCGAAGAAAATAAATTGTCAAAGAAAATTTTTATTGGGCAATATTTGGATAAAATGACCAAATGCAGAGGGCTCTCCGGTTATGAGTGAGGCAAAGGAAAGAAAAAAACAATTTACAGAGAGATGAATGGAGGTGATGAAAAGAAGGTGAAAAAAGAAGCAGCACAAGGTACGGGAGCTCTGAAAAGCCGGAACAGACGACTGACTGAGCTGTTGTGTCGTGCCTCATGGGGGAGAGAGCTTTTTCACAGGGTTCAAACCAGCTGAGCCACTTTGATGAATTAGGGCGCCTTTAGCTGTGGGTAATGATTTGTATCCAGTGTGGCTGATGAAGCAGTTCCACAGCTGAAGCATGTGCCTGGCAGCATCTTCAAGAACAAAGCACTGGTTTTGGATTTTGACATGAGAGTCTGTCAAAGTGTTCTCTCAGCCGAATGCTAAAGGCAAAGCAGCTGTTGAGCAGCCGCCATTGAGGGATACACATTTTAGTGTCTGCTTGGCCTTCAACTATGACAACTCATTTTTTACTAAAGTCAACTTCTCTGATTTTCAACTTTATTTCAAGAGAAAAGCAAACATGCAAACCAAAAAAAGCAGAGTTTTATTTGTTGTTTTTACTTTTACTATCCCTAAAAAGATGAATATAAATTGTTAATAAGAAAATAGAACATGAACTGGTGGGTTTCAGCAATAAAAAAATAAAAAAATGCTGTCTCTTTGTTTTGTGTGCTTGCTTGGTCACTTCTTTAAAACATTTGCCAAACTTAAAAATTGTATGCAAAAAAAGGAAAAAATGTATAAGATGGAAAGAACAGAATCTTGTATGGAACCATTTTAATGACATGAATAAATACTGGAGCAAACTAAGCAAGGTAAGCAACAAAGATCCATATGATCTTCATTTATCAAGTACTGGCTTGCACATTACAACACTGTATCCAATATGTCTGGACTAAATGGTGTATCATAAATTGAATCGGTAATCCCACTGGCATGTCTTCCACTGAGGAAGCGGAGCCTGAGGACTTTGGGTCGGGCTCTCCGATCTCTGGTGCTGAGGTCACCGAGGTGGTTAAAAAGCTCCTCGGTGGCAGGGCCCCAGAGGTGGATGAGATTCGCCCGGAATTCCTTAAGGCTCTGGATGTTGTGGGGTTGTGTTGGCTTACGCAACTCTGCAATGTTGCGTGGACATCGGGGGCAGTTCCCCTGGATTGGCAGACCGGGGTGATGGTCCCCCTATTAAAAAACGGGGGCCGTAGAGTGTGTTCCAACTACAGGGGGATCACGTTTTTACGCCTCCCTGGTAAGGTCTATTCAGGGGTTCTGGAGAGGAGGGTCCATCAGATAGGCGAACCTCACCTCGGATTCAGGAGGAGCAGTGAGGTTTATGTCCTGGTCATGGAACACTGGACCAGCTCTACACCATCAGCAGGGTCCTGGTTGGTGCATGGGAGTTTGCCCAACCAGTTTACATGTGCTTTGTAGACTTGGAGAAGGCATTCGACCGCGTCCCTCGGGGAACCCTGTGGGAGTTACTCTGGGAGTATGGGGTACCGGGCCCTTTGATACAGGCTGTTAGGTTCCTGTACGACCAGTGTCAGAGCTTGGTCCGCATTGCTGGCAGTAAGTCAGACTTGTTTCCTGTGTGAGTTGGACTCCGCCAAGGTTGCCCTTTGTCACTGATCCTGTTCATAACGTTTATGGACAGAATTTCTAAGAGTAGCCAAGGTGTTGAGAGGATCTGTTTTGGTGGCCTTAGAATCACATCTCTGCTTTTTGCAGATGATGTGGTCCTATTGGCTTCATCAGGTCATGATCTACAACTTTCACTGGAGCGGTTCGTAGTTGAGTGTGACACGGCCGGTATGAGGATCAGTTCCTCTAAATCCGAGGCCTTTGTCTTGAGCCCGGCACAAACAGAGTAATATTGTGTACTGTATGCTGTTCAGTGTCAGGAGGGCTGTGATCAGTCTTATATCGGGGAAACTAAACAGCCACTGGCCAAAAGGATGGCCCAGCACAGAAGATCAACATCATCAGGTCAGGACTCTGCGGTCTACACTCATCTCCACGCCAGCGGTCACTCTTTCAGGGATGAAGATGTTCACATCCTTGATAGAGAGGAACGATGGTTTGAGAGAGGAGTAAAGGAGGCCATCTTTGTGAAAAGAAACCGTCCATCATTAAACAGGGGTGGAGGCCTCCGGGTTCAACTGTCCCCCTCTTACAATGCTGTTATTGCTAGTATCACTCAGCCCTCTGTGAATAGCAAACAACCATCAGGGTGCTAACGATCCATCGTTAGGCTGATGGTCCTCCTTGATCATGTGAGCAGCTGGTTTCGGCTGTCATCAGCCAACTGGTTGATCCACTGTGAGAGGGTGCTATTTATAAGACTGAGCTGAATACAGCTTCTCAGACTGAGGAAGTCTTTCGGATGAAAGACGAAACGTTTCTACAATTTTTTTGCTTTGTTTTTTTGTTTTGTTTTTTGAATGTCCAGAGGACAAGACTTAGCTTTTTTAGATTTTTCTACCTGGATTATTGAGCATTCATCAGGGTACTTTTTAATCTAATTCTTTAACTGTTGTAAATTGGAGAGACGACAAAATAACCTGGTTAGGGTTAGGGTTACGACTAAATACAGGAAGCCCTCGAGTTACGACAGGGATTGGGACCTACGAGTGTGACTTAGGTCGATGTTGTCGTACCTCGCGGACCAAAAACACCTGCCTGTCGTAGGTCCGCGTTTCTGACATAGGTCGCGGCTATACCGCTAACGGAGCGTTGCACACATATTTAATGGCATGAGACTGAACAAGCAGACATACTAGGCCATAAACATGCACAGAACTGTACAGTAAATGAATACAGTACTGTACAATAAATAAAAAATATAATGTCTTACTTTGAGCTGGTCAAAGCCTGCCTTCGTCTTTTAGCATCAGCTCGCACCCGTCCGAGCTCCCCCAGCTTCCTTACGCTCCACACGCACACACGTGGTCAAAACTGTTTAAAAGAATGACTGTTAGCTTCTTAACTTCATACATTTGGAGCCAGAAAAAAAAAAACTTACTGAAAGCCGTTTCTCCGCGATAATCCTCCATCCAAAACAAGCTCGGCGTTAGCTACGGTTAGGCCCCGCCATTAGCAGCAATGGTTAGCATGTCAGTTCATTCAAAAAGGCTGTCGGCTTTGTATCTCCGCGTTAGCTCGGTGTCCCCCGACTGCCAGGCGGACATTTGCGGCGAGCTCCCGGCCGCAGATGGCCCCTCCGCGGCATGTCGGCTCGGTGTCTTCGCCTGTGTTAGCTGCTCTGTTAGCTGCTGTCGTTAGCATGTCGGGCGGCGTTGTTGGAGCGATCACGGGGCGATCGGCGGCTGCTCCTCCGGGCCTGAGACGTCCACAGGGTTGACCGAGTGTTTCCAGCAAATTTATCCGTATGAGGCAACCCTGAACGGACACACGTCCTAGAGCCAGCTGACAGGAGCGTCTAGAGCTCCATTGACCGCAGTAGACAATTGTAAAATGGCGACCGGAAACGACCGGAAGTTGCGTAAATACGATAAAATTGTAATAAAAACGTAATATTAATAATTATACTTTATTTATAAAGCCATTTAAAACAACCACAGCTGCAACAAAGTGCTATACACATGAAATTAATAACATTTAAACACACACACAAAAATTATCATATTTTTATTAAATATGATAAAATCGTAAGTCTGAGTTGCCGTAGGTCGCGGGTGATGTAGGTCGAGGGTTTGCTGTAACACTAATGGTTGTAAGTCATCAACATATGGTAGGTTATGCAAAACACTACAGTGTTGCAACAAAAAAGTTAAATCATCTGGACCAGTTTCTACAGTTACTGGGGTTAGATTTAAAAGGTTTATACTGTATAATGTCAGAACCACATTTTGGATAGTTGTACTAAATTAACTTTTAGATGTTATCTACTGAGCCTGAACTAAATAGCACACATATTTTGGTCTTCCATGAATTTGTTGCAAATTGCCATCTGTGCAAAAGTCATATATGAAAGATATGATAAACAGAGACCTTTCTGTGGTGGTGGGTGGGGAGGTGAAATGATTTAGCAGAGCAGAGCCCTCTGATCAGTATTTAACTTTAAACATTTGGTTGTACAGCTAATTAAGAATGACAGATGAAAGGAGGCTCGCCGGCTGACGGAGTGTAATTGGTGGTGAATTCTCTGTGATTTGTCTCGTCTCTCTGAGGCAGATCAGTGGTCTGGGAGGGGAGATAATCAGTTGAACAAATCACTGCAGTCTGACTCTAAATTTTTTGTTGCACCTGTGGACCTGATAAACCACACTCATTACTGATGAAAGCGGCAAACACAACTGCATGCTACACCACTGACTTAAAGGGATTGTGACATGATTTTGTAAATTTGACTATTTGTCAGAACATATATATCTTATATCATTGAGCTCTGGTCGTTTTTGCATAATAAATTATAAATATATTAAATTTTTATTCCAAGTTATGGTAGTCATTTCTCTGGGACACACGCCCCTAAAATTCCGTGCATTCCGCAAAACCGTCATTTGACGTACACGTGGGGAGCCGCTGCCAATAATGGGGGAGCATGTCGACTCAGACGAGTGCAGCATTTCTAGTGTTGATCTAAGCGATTTGTCTTCAGTTTTGGAAGGTCAATATAAGCAGTAGAAGTTTTAATCTTGCTCAAATCATTTTATTGTATACTCTATTAATGGAAAACTTATTAACTTTTACGATTCAGCTTTAAAAAAACGTGCAGGGAGCTTCGTGGCTTTGAGCATGTCCGATTGCGTTTGAGATCTATCATTTTAAGACAGTAAATCATCCAAAACTCTCATTAATAGACTCTCCCCAAATAAAAACAAACAACAGATCGTACCTGATTGCGCCGACATAATTTAAAAATACCTAAATAGCACTCCGTGTTGACTCGGATCTATGCTAATGTCTGTTAGCAAGCAGATGTCGGCAGATAGACCTCACGTCTGACATATATCTTTTTTAAACAGTAAATCATCCAAAACTCTCATTAATAGACTCTCCCCAAATAAAAACAAACAACAGATCGTACATGATTGCGCCGACATAATTTAAAAATACCTAAATAGCACTCCGTGTTGACTCGGGACTATGCTAATGTCTGTTAGCAAGCAGATGTCGGCAGATAGACCTCACGTCTGACATATATCTTTTTTAAACAGTAAATCATCCAAAACTCTCATTAATAGACTCTCCCCAAATAAAAACAAACAACAGATCGTACATGATTGCGCCGACATAATTTAAAAATACCTAAATAGCACTCCGTGTTGACTCGGATCTATGCTAATGTCTGTTAGCAAGCAGATGTCGGCAGATAGACCTCACGTCTGACATATATCTTTTTTAAACAGTAAATCATCCAAAACTCTCATTAATAGACTCTCCCCAAATAAAAACAAACAACAGATCGTACATGATTGCGCCGACATAATTTAAAAATACCTAAATAGCACTCCGTGTTGACTCGGGACTATGCTAATGTCTGTTAGCAAGCAGATGTCGGCAGATAGACCTCACGTCTGACATATATCTTTTTTAAACAGTAAATCATCCAAAACTCTCATTAATAGACTCTCCCCAAATAAAAACAAACAACAGATCGTACATGATTGCGCCGACATAATTTAAAAATACCTAAATAGCACTCCGTGTTGACTCGGGACTATGCTAATGTCTGTTAGCAAGCAGATGTCGGCAGATAGACCTCACGTCTGACATATATCTTTTTTAAACAGTAAATCATCCAAAACTCTCATTAATAGACTCTCCCCAAATAAAAACAAACAACAGCTCGTACCTGATAGGCAGTAAGATGGTCGCTGCAGACATAGGACTCTCAGTAGGAACCCATCGGTCACAAGTTCTCTGTACTTCCATTCTAGGCAAAGTTTCTCATCTTTTGGGAATTTGTGAAGGCTCACTTGTTCACTGCTGATATTAGAACACCCAAATGCGCTACAACGTGACAGCATTTTTCAAGTTACACCAAAAAAAAAGAGTCGATCTTTCACCAAACAAAGGGGCAAGCCAGGCTCCGCCTTATGCCCAGTGCCCACGTGTACGTCACATGAAGATTTGCATTAATTCACGGGGCGTGTCCCAGAGAATTTATGGTAAAAAATTACCATAAATTGGAATGAAATTTTAATATATTTATAATTTATTATGCAAAAACGACCAGAGCTCAATGATATAAGATATATATGTTCTGACAAATATTCAAATTTACAAAATCATGTCACAATACCTTTAACATATTGGCTGTGTCTCAATTCAGGGGTTGCATCCTCATGAGGACTCAGCCTAGCTGGGCCGAGTAGGCCACGCACTCACAAGACCGGGTGGGCTGAGCGAAACTGCTGAAATGGGACGGTCTAGCCTTCAGGTTTGCCGGCCTTGAAGTGGGTGGGGCGTTCTCTTGAAGTGGGTGGAAAGTTCTTGTGTGCGCGCTTTGTGTGTGTGGAAAGAGAAGGGACGCCGCTAAAATATATTAGTTAGCTGAATACATGTATATATCAAAGTCAAAGTCAAAGTCAACTTTATTGTCAGATCTGCAATATGTACTGTACAGGACATACACAGGACCGAAATTGCGTTTCTCTCAGTCCCTCGGTGCAACAGTAAACATCTAAACATTGAAACACTGAAACATATAATAATAGACATAAGCATAAAATAGTAAAACTAACACTGTCCTGAGTTTTTTGCATAGTGGTATAAGAGTATGAAAATTTACACCAACTCTAAAACTAAAACATTAAACATTTAATGAACATAATACTGTCCTGAGTTTTTGCATACTAGTATAAAAAAGAGTATAAAAAGTATAACTAAAATAAACTAAAGGTTTCTAGCATTGACATTTGCAAAGTGGCAAAGCAGCGTATGAGTTAATGTACACAGTATATGTATGAGGTAGTAGTTGATGTTGTTATAGAGGCAAAAAGTGGCATATGCAGTAAGGCACATTGGGCATCCCTAAGTAAGACCGTTCAGAGCACACTGTATATGTATCAGCAGTGGTGTAGATATTAGAGTAGTGTAAATGTAAACAGTAGTAATTACATGTAAGCAGTAGTAATAAAAGTAAACAGTATTAATAAATGTAAACAGAGAATGTAAACAGTATTATGATTATAGGCAGTGATGTAATACAAACATTAGTGCAAGTATGAGAAGTAGTGCAAACTGTATGAGCACATGACCGAGAGTTTAGTGAATAACCCGTTTGATGACACAGAGTCCAGTGTTAAAATCTTTGTGTTGTGTGGTAATGTGTGAGAAAGTTTTAGTGTTAAGGCAGTTCAAATGGGAGGGGGGGCAGAGCAGGCAGAGTGTTTAGCATTCTGACTGCCTGATGAACAGAGCTGTCTCTCAGTCTGCTGGTTCGAGCCTGGAGACTCCTCAGTCTCCTCCCTGATGGCAGCAGTCTGAAGCAGCTGTGTAGTGGGTGTGTGGGATCACCTGCCATGCGTGGGCTTTCCGAGTGAGGCGTTTGCTGTGTAAGTCCTGCAGTGAGGGCAAGGAGGTGCCCACGATCTTCTCAGCTGCTCTCACAATGCGCTGGAGGCTCTTGCGGCAGGATGCAGTACATGCACCAAACCACACAGTGATGCAGCTGGTCAGGACACTTTCTATGGCACCTCTGTAGAAGGTGCTCATGATGGGGGTTGAAGCTCCAGCCCTTTTCAGCTTGCGGAGAAAGTAGAGACGCTGGTGAGCCTTCTTTGCCAGTGCTGCAGTGTTCCTGCTCCAGGACAGGTCCTTTGAGACGTGCACTCCCAGGAACTTGGTGCTGTCTACTCTCTCCACTGCGGTGCTGTTGATGGTCAGAGGGGCATGTTGGGCATCCTTCTTCCTGAAGTCCACAACAATCTCCTTTGTCTTCTCCACGTTGAGAGTGAGATTGTTGTGTCCGCACCACAAGGCCAGGCGGCTCACCTCGTTCCTGTAGTCCGTCTCATCGTTGTTGCTGATGAGACCCACCACTGTTGTGTCGTCCGCAAACTTGATGAAGTGGTTGGAGCTGTACGATGGTGTGCAGTCGTGTGTTAGCAGGGTGAATAGAAGGGGGCTCAGCACACATCCTTGTGGGGCCCCTGTGTTCAATGTGATGGTGCTAGATGTGTTACTCCCGACCCGTACTGTCTGTGGTCTCCCGGTCAGGAAGTCTAGCAGCCAGTTACACATTGAGGTGTTCAGCCCCAGACTGTCCAGTTTAAGGATGAGCTGTTGGGGGATGATGGTGTTAAATGCCGAGCTGAAGTCGATGAACAACATTCTAACATAGGAGTCCTTCGTGTCCAGATGTGTGAGAGCTGTGTGAAGGGCAGAGGAGATGGCATCGTCGGTTGAGCGATTAGGTCGGTATGCAAATTGGAAGGGATCCAGGGAGTCAGGGAGGACAGATGTGATGCTTTTCATGACTAGCCGTTCAAAGCACTTCATCAGGATGGGGGTGAGTGCTACTGGGCGATAGTCATTGAGGCATGCGGGCGTTGCCTTCTTTGGGACAGGGATGATGGTGGTGGCTTTGAAACAGGTGGGGACGTTTATATATTAGTGTTTCTGAGTTTACTGTTTGTTAAGAACTGATTATAAATCAGCTTATAAGGGGCGATCTGTTAAAACCCAGAGTGGACCTCCGAAACACAAGTTGTCCATTAGCTCAGTTGGTAAATCAACTTGCGATTGGTGCAGAGATGCTTTTCTCGAAGCTGGTTTGAATCTCACTCGGTACGGTTAAAACTTATTTTACGTTTGTCTTTTATTGGATAAAAAAATGAGGACTGAGATTAAAAGGAAGGAGTTTGTGAAACTCCTTTTTTTTATCCAATAAAAGACAAACGTAAAATAAGTTTTAACCGTACCGAGTGAGATTCGAACCAGCTTCGAGAAAAGCATCTCTGCACCAATCGCAAGTTGATTTACCAACTGAGCTAATGGACAACTTGCGTTTCAGAGGTCCACTCTGGGTTTTAAAAGATTGCCCCTCAGAAAATCCTTGCTACGCACGTGTAAAATAATCTGATTTGTAATCAGTTCTTCAAAAACAGTAAACTCAGAAACACTAATATACTGTATATTCAGCTCACACATTTTTTTTTGTCGTTTCTGTAGTAAAATTTTAATGAGATATATTCGAGCTGAGGTTGTTTGAGATGACTAAATAAAGGTTGAATGAATATTCGCGCTGAGGTTGTTGTTAAAACGAGCTGATGACTCAACAACACGCAGCAGCCGACCCTGCACGCAGAAAGTCCCCCCCCCCCCGCGAAATCTCTGCTGGCGCTATGAATTCTGGGATAGCCTCCGTCTTGAAGGATTCACGAATGCATCCTTCGATTTCGGCAGGAAGTAGGCCGCATTCCTCGGCCGCATGAGGAGGAGTCTTCGAATTGGGACAGTCCTCCGCGCGGGGCAGTGACGTATGCGGCCGACAAATGCGCACTCATGAGGATGCAGCCCCTGAATTGAGACACAGCCACTATGCTATGTGTTGCGCTATGCAGTGTGTGCAGGATGTTCTGGAGAATAAATCATGTCATCTCTTCATTGTGCATTATTAAGTAAACTTTGGCAGAGATTTAACTTGGAAGCAACAATGCTATATGGCATGCATTCACATCTCCAGTGGGTATGTGTGTATTTAATCTTGTTTGCATTTGAGAAAAGGGTGGGAATAATGGCATTTTTTACTCTTAATTTAAAGTAACATAATGGTGAGTAACAGTGTCTTAACTTCAGCATTGACTTGTTCATGACCTGTCTGGCTGGCTCTTTGCTGCCATGGTTACCAAATTATGTTTCTGGAAATTGTGAATACATATAATTTTAAGATTTCAAAGCAAACATTTCACAAGCCTCCTAGTCCTCATTAGGAAGTTGGAAGGAAAAGGTGAATTTGTGTCATGGACATGAGGTTCACTTCAGTGATATTGATATATTTCACTTATACCAGATTCATTTCATGCATTTCAATTTGAATCATGAAGAAGCTAAACATTTTTCTAAACTGCATTTTGCACACTTATCAGAGTCAGAGTCAGAGTCAGAGAGTCTTTATTGTCATTTGCACCGCATGTGGTACATGTGATGAAAACGAGATTATGTACACGGGGTCCCAGTTACATCCAACAACAAATGCAAGAGAAAAACAGTAATAACATCTAGAATTAACTAAGAAAAACATCAACTAGTAATACACTAAGCCTAATACTATAGTGGGAATAAACAGCGGCACGAACATGAGTTTGTATGAGCAGATGGTCACAGATGAACACAGATGAACACAGCAACAAGAAAACATGACAACATATTCAGTAAAAGTGCAATAAAATGTGTAAAAATTTAACATTTGAATTAAAACAAGTAATCATTCAACATGCACAACAGCAAAAAAATGAATACACACTTTCTGAATATTAAGTGTTTGCTAATTAAACTGTAGAAATAACTTGTTCTTCTTTTCTGCCATCAGAATTAAAAGCATGAAAAAATATAAACATAAAACAAACAAACAAATGCTGGTGAAGATTCTCAGTCGTCCAGGACATGATAAATCAAAAAGGCGTTCAATACAAGATCAACTGGACTTTATTTGTAACAGAAGACGTTTCGCTTCTCATCCGAGGAGCTTTATCAATTCAATGAACCAGACTGTGTGCGCGTGGAGTTATAACAGGAGTCACGCACCAACATATGTAAATTGCAAGCTGAGGTAACACATACATGTAAATTGACAGATCACACCTTAACAGTAGGGGGTTAATAATAATAATAATAATGAATTCCATTTATAATGCACTTTTCATTAATAAAAATCTCAAAGTGCCCTTGAAGTCTCTGACAGAAGACACACAACTGTATGTAAATTGACAAAAAACACCTCACAGCCCAACAACAGAGGTTTCTCAACAAACTTTGCTAGTCTAATTCACAGACAAGACACCTCTGCTCCCATCCGGTGTAAAACGTTTGTGAATCAGCCCCAAAACTGAGTTATAAGTCTTGGAAAGTTGAAATCTCAGACCAGGTTTTTCTCTCTTAACATAAACAGCTTCCTTCACACCCCTCTCAAACCATCTGTGTTATCGGTCCAAAATTTGCACATTTTGGTCATCAAATGAGTGACCCTTGTCCGTGAGGTGGAGGTGAACAGCTGAGTTTTGACCAGAGAAGGTTGTTCTCCTGTGCTGGGACATTCTTCTGTGGATGGGCTGCTTAGTTTCTCCAATGTAACGGTCTGGGCAGTCCTCGCTGCACTGGATTGCATACACCACACCACTCTGTTTGTGTGTGGGGGTTTTGTCCTTCGGATGCACCAGCCTCTGTCTGAGAGTCCTGCTGGGTTTGAAATGTACTGGGATGTTGTGTTTGTTGAAAATCCTTCTGAAATTCTCTGAGACTCCAGCAACATAAGGAATGAAAATGTTTTTTCGTCTGTTAGCATTTTTCTGTTGATTATTGTGTTTAGCAGATTTCCTTGCTGACTTGACAAAAGCCCAGTTGACTCCTGTTATAACTCCACGCGCACACAGTCTGGTTCATTGAATTGATAAAGCTCCTCGGATGAGAAGCGAAACGTCTTCTGTTACAAATAAAGTCCAGTTGATCTTGTATTGAACGCCTTTTTGAAACAAACAAATATATATATA
>JBBPBX010012084.1:0-36848 GCA_038048925.1 Garcialebias charrua | reverse complement strand
TTGTAATGAGACATTTTTGTACGTTTGCTTGGTTGGTTGGTTGTTGGTTGGTTGGTTGGTTTCGGTTTTGATAATATACTCTGGTAACAAGGCAAGCTGGTTTTCTGTTCATTATATTAAATTGTCATTGTTTTATTTTAAAAGTATTTGACAGTTTTATAAATGTGGGGGTGGCTGTGGCTGAGTGGTTAGAGCAGTTGTCCTCCAATACAAAAGTTGGGGGTTCAATTCCACATGCCCAAGTGTCCCTGGGCAAGACACTGAACCTCTCTTTGCCTCTGATGTGTGTCCCATCCGTGTAAGAATGTGACTGATTTATCTTTGTATAGATCTAGTAGTGTTGTATGAACGGGTAAATAAGGGCACAGATTGTAGTGTAAAGCACTTTGAGTACTGGTATCTTGAAAAGATAGAAAAGCGCCATATAAGTATACAGTCCAGTTACCATTTATAAATGTAACATTTTGCACTTTTAAACACAGGAGCCAAAAAGTGAAGCACTGGACTGAAACAATGATGTTTGTTTTTGTGTCTTCACTTCAACATTAATATTCTAAAAATTATAGAAAAAAAGAGAATATGCTTCCAAAGATGGTATTTCTCAAGTGATAAAACCACAAGCTTTCCTAATTTTTGACCTTTACATTACAGATTAGTCAAGAAGCTTGAACACACAAGACCAGGCACCACACACCAACCTAAAGCTTGCTCATTCATGACCAGGTCTCACACGCACTAAATTAGAGCAACACAAATGAGGCTGCACTCACTCTTTGGCCCTGAAGTGTGACTGACTGCAGCAATTCAGGTTGGAGCAGCTGCCTTGTAGTCATTAAAATGCCAGCTATATCCTGACATTTACTTCATTTCCCATTTGGATGAGGAAAGCAGACGTAGTTTAAAAAATGGAAATCTAAAAATGAGCACTGCAAAACTGTCATGTGTAAAACAAGGCTGGACAAACAGACAGCAATGAAATGAGAGGAGGAGTCTTACAGATCCGATTAGAGTTGAGCAGTAAGCATTTCTTTTTCTGTCAGCGTACTCAACAGACTTACAAGGTTATGATTGTGATGCAGTATAATGAAGGTAATCAACAGCAGATTTGCAAATGTTAAACCGTTTCTCATTATTGCAGCCAGTCCAGGGAAGCACAGTGAAGTCAGGTTGCAGCCCAAACACATCTTGCAGAATATAGACAAGTTTTCACAATATCATTCACTAGTGAAGGTGCAGAAAGTTCTACTGTAGCATGGATTGCTGATTGGAATTTTAAACACTGCAGTAAGTTTAATGTATTTTATGTAGATGGTGCTGATGCTGTCAGCTGAAACTGTTTGTTTTGCTCTGAATGTCAGACAAGACAATCAATTTAAAGTCACAACCAAGATGAGGATGCAGCTGTGTTTGGATCATCGTATACATCAGGACCTTTCAAGTGATAATGTTTAATTCTGTTTTTAGATAAACCATCCATCATCCATCCATCCATTATCTTCTGCTTATTCCGAAGTCAGGCCAGCAGCTTGAGCAGGGAAGCCCAAACATCTATTTCCACAGCCACATCTTCCAGCTCTTCTGAGAGGACTCCATGGTATCCCCAGGCCAACCCAGAGACATTGTCTCTCCAGCGTGTCCTGGGTCTTCCCCGGGGTCTCCTCCCAGTCAGACATGCCTGAAGCACCTTCCTTGGGAGGCGCCCAGGGAGCATTTTTACCAGATGCTCGAACCACCTCAACTGGCTCCTCTTGATGTGAAGGAGCAGCGGTTCTACTCTTGAGTCTCTCTTGGATAACTGAACTTCTGACCCTATCTCTAAGGGAGAGTCCAGCTACCCTGTGGAGGGAACTCATTTCAACTGCCTGTATTCGCAGTCTCGTTCTTTGGGTCACTATAGAGCTCGTGACCGTAGGTGAAGATAGAAACGTGGACTGACTGGTAAACGGAGAGCTTTGCCTTACAACTTAGCTCTCTTTTCACCACAATGGACCAGTACAGAGTTTGCAATACTGCAGACACTGCACCAATCTGTTAGTCTCACGCTCCATTCTTCCGTCACTCGTGAACAAAACCCCAAGAAACTTGAACTCCTCCACTTGAGGCAGAATCTCACCCTCGACAAACCACATCAAATAAATAAATATAAAAACATAACATATTAGCTTTGAGGTTAAGAAATAACTTCCACAAGGATGAATATGAACAACTAAAACACACAAGGGTCATTTCAGTGCATGAATAACCATGAAGCATTAGAAACCTTGGGGAGCAAGGAGAAGAGTCCAATCCAAGGTACAATGGGTTGATCAGAATATTCTTGGTTCTTACTGGTAGAAGGATGGTTGGATTGGTTCCAATAATCCTGCACAACATGAGAAGGTCCAGTAAAGTCAGAAGGGCGTGTGGTTGGAGCGCAAAGAGGACAGCTGAGGAGGGCACAGGGAATGTTCAAGAGTTTCACAGAGGAGGAACAGGCAGGTCTCAGGAGGCACACTATAAAAATATAAAGGCGAGAGGTAAAGTAGAGAATCACAAAAACCTTGAAGCATGAACCATAGGCAGGTTAATGCTCCAGCATCGAAGGGAAGTCATCTAATACCTTTTGTACGCCTGAAGCCTCATCAATGATATTGCTTGCAGGTGTGGTTGTAAGGCGCCATCTAGTGACCTCAGGACAGACGTGGAACAGGAACTCCCACAATAACAAAACAATGTACAGGTAGTCCTCGACTTACGACGTCCTCGACTTACGACGTTTTGTGGTTACGACACGCATCTCCATAAAAATAATTTATATATATTATTTTGAAATTTTTATTTTGAAAAGCCGAGTTACGCAGTTTCCTGCAGTTTCCGGTTAGCTGCGGAGGCTACAGTTGTCCTGTACTCTGAAAAAGCTAAGTCTGGTCCTCTGGACAAAAACAAAACAAAACTTGTTGGAGCAAGCTGGACAGGCAGCAGCTGTGGAAAAGTAGCTGTTTTATGGACAACGGTTTTACAACGTAAATGAATGCAGAATCCGGAGGAGGAACGGAGGAAACGGCTTCACCAGCAGTCCAGAGTGGGAAATTAACTATTTTTTCCCTTCATTATGGCTCTCAAATGTATGTGTTTTTTGATAATTATGTAGGGTACTGTGTTAGGATATAGGCTAAGTGCTTGGTAAAATACAGTATATTGTACGTACAGGTAGTCCCCGACTTACGAGCGAGTTCCGTACCAGCGAGTCGCTCGTAAGACGAAAATTCGTACGTCGGAACATGAAACACGTGTTCTCGTAAGTCCAGATTTTCGCTTGTAAGTCAGAACATTTAAGCTAGCGCTACTACGAACACTCTTTTTTCATCAAAAACGTTCATACTAGTTCATGAACATGCTCAGAAACGTGTTTCCAAACGGTTAGCTAACACACTTTCATCTAAAAACACAAAAAAGTGCTGTATTTTTTACAAATTTACTGCTCGTTCGCCAGCTCGTAAGTCCGGGACCTCGTATGTAAGAGTGCTCGTAAGTCGGGGACTACCTGTATAAGCTGCAGTTTGGACGTACGTTCTGACTTACGTTGAAATTCGGGTTACGGCGCAGCGTAGGAACAGATCTCCGTCGTAAATCGAGGACTACCTGTATTATCATTTCCTATGCTCCCCTAGGCATTCCTCGGACATTTCCAATAAATTGCATTGGAAAGTTACGGATCCGTACTTCCGAAACGGCCTGTCCCGCCGCGGCCGGGCCGAGGCCGCTAAAAAATCGGGGACCTCTTCGGGAGCGTTCTCTGTGCCGAGGGCTTCGCGCGGAGCCCTCCGGCGTGTACGTTCTGACTTACGTTGAAATTCGGGTTACGGCGCAGTGTAGGAACGGATCTCCGTCGTAAATCGAGGACTACCTGTATTATCATTTCCTATGTGAGGATTTGTGTTCCTTAGTGTGTCTCTTCCTTGGGGTCTTCCCCAGCTCCTGCTGCTCCCACCTGTTTCTGATTGTCTCTTCCCCAGGTGTTTGTCATTGTCTGTTCGTTAACGTCTGTTTCTCCGTGTTCCTCATTGTCGGAGCATTGTCTTGTATGGCATCCAGGTTTTTATCTTCCTTTGTGTCTTCCCAGTGAATATGCAAGTTTACGGCACGTCAGCTTTTTTTTTTTTTTTTCAATTTATTAACGATATATTCTTCATTTAGTCCTCAAGTTCCCTGTGTCTTCCTGCACCTTGGGTTCACACGCTGACAAAACGTGATACCCTATGTCTCACATATTGACATATTTTAAACAAATGGACATCGTTTTTTCACAGGTTCATGTAATCCCTGTTTATTAACAAAGGACAAAAAACAAATTTGGTTGCATAATGTTTTCCATTGTTTATCATGTTTTATTTCTTTATTTTTTTCTTTATTTTTTAGCAAGCCTATTCTGCCTCTACATGATTTTGTCTTTGATCTTAGTTGATATTATTATTGACTGTACTTGATTTTATCACTTGCTTTATTTGATTTTTGCTTTTGTTGCACTTTGTAGCACTTTGGGATTTTTATTAATGAAAAGTGCATTATAAATTGAATTCATTATTATTATTATAAGATTAAACAAGACAAACTAGAAAAACGGAAATATACAACTCAACATAAGACAACTAAAACTGGCACTTTTCATCAAACTGGCTCATACATAATAAATGCATCCACCATTAACTAAATGTTTTACCTTTAAGAACTTGTTTTTCTGACAATATTTTTATGTTTATTTGTATTTGATAACTCATAAATTAATATTTGTGACCCAAATGTTACATCAGTAACATCCAATCATTTTACTTTGTATGTTCTCCCAAGTATTTATATTATTAACATTGGTTGTAGCAAACTAAGTGCTCAGCTAGTCAAACCACAGATTCAAACATTAAATCTGTGGGACAAAATCTGCTGAAAACATTTTTCTTTTAAACTGAAGAGTTGAAAAAAATCAAGTAATGTACTGTAGTACTGTGAATGATGAAAGCTGACTGCTCATGAGAATTAAAGCTAATTAAATTCTTATCAACACATAAAGGACCCTTTGCATCTGAGAGGGTTGTGTTTTTCTTTGTATCGACTGTGGAGCAGTAACAGAGCAACAGCTGATGGAAACTGTCACTGCAACACACCTAAAAGTCACCCAGGAATCGACAAATAGATGGAGCACTGAACTGACCCTGGTGTATAAATGGTAATGAACTGGAAACTTGAAGAGGAAGATAAACAAAACATACATAGGGAATGCAACAGGTTTGTGCGCCCTTCAAATGTTGTTTATTAGATATAATTCAAAAAGAGGTGATTAAAAAATAGGCCTGAAAGTACAGCAGCTGTCAAATATATTGTGTGTTGAGGATGGGCGGCCAGCCTTGAGAGTATTTATCATGGAGAAATAATGCCTTCAGCCAGTACGACTTTACTCACACTGTTGTGCCTTAATTAGCACAGGTCTTAGTTAAAACATGAAGCTGTGTCAAACTCCTGCAGCAAAGGGGCACAATGTCTGAGCCAAAGAATCCAGAATGCATTAAACTGGCATTGTTTCTCTGTAGTTAATTAACATTATGTTAATCGAGAAAACTAAGATAATTTTGGCAGCACAGTTAAAACAAAGACAGGTTATCAAAAAAGACAGTGAGACTGTCTTCAGGTTTCAGAAGGAACATCACTTCTTACAAATTGTTCCCTACATCTATAAAATGGGCATTGTTGACCAGTCAAATATACCATCAAACTTAAAGTAGTGACTTTTTCATAACCTTTTTATCCAGGTTCAGGTAACTTTACCAAGACTGTTTAATCTTATTATTCATGGGCCATTTCTTAGTTGTTTCTGTTATATTGTGTTGTTGTAGCGTGTACCATCAGCTTCCCATGGACCAAAGATGAAACCATCTGTATGTCTAAATGTAGAACACTTACACAATCTGCTCATTGTACTCATAATTAATTATTGTGCATTGTCCCTCTGTTAAACAAAGAAACTCAACTCATTAAAAATAACTAAGTAAGCTAAAACTAAATAAATATAATAACAACAATGACAGTACTTAATTTTGGAGCCAAAGCAATATAAAAATTTCAAAAAATCTGGATTTTGAAAACAGAATTATGAAAATGTTTTGATCTCTTCCTAATATTTGTTGAAATTTTAAGAGGTATTAAACAAAAGTAATAGTTTGAAGATTTGTCAATAATAAAAAAGACAAGACATTCAAAGCACTTTACACTGCAATCTGTGCCCTCATTATTCATTCAGCATTCTACTATACCATTACAAAGAATAATCAATGCTTTGGATCACACATACACCAATGGGACACACATCAGAGGCAATGAGGGGTTCAGTGTCTTGCCCAGGGATACTTCAACTTGTGACTGCTGGTGGAATTGAACCCCAAACTCTTGCAGTGAAGGACGACTGCTCTAACCCCTCAGCCACAGCTGCCCCAAGACAAGACAAGGCTGAAACTTTTATTTATTGTTATGAATATAAACTTAACTCCATCTGAGCTATAAATGCTAACAAACTTTTTTTCTTTCCATTAAAATATCTGGTACCACTTTACAGTAAGTCTCCCCTTATAGATTGCTAATAAATAATTTATGGATACGTTATAAATTCCTCTATAAACACTTTTTAAATAATTAACAACTGCTTATTATGCATCAATTAAGGGTGACAGAGAGAAAAAAACTGACAAGTTTCTTGCCAAATAGTGAGCAAAATCTGTTCACCTACATATTTCATCTAGAGTTACCGTATTATATTAAACATTTCAGACTAAATTACTACCTTGTAAGCACAATAAGCATTTGTAAACCTATTTTTAGGATATATTATTAGTTGTAGCTACTTATAATGCAGTGATAAAGTACATATTATATATTAAAGAAATAGGTTCCCTTATCAGTCATGTCACTCGGTGCAACATATCACTATGGGAATTGCGCCCCCGCACGGTTACCTGAAGGAATACAATCACGCCTTTACGGCAGGGGCGTCAGCGTCGCGCCAGAGGCCCCGCCCTCTGGGTACTTAAGCCGCTAATGCCCATCCATTGATCTCTTATTGCCCTTCACCTCGCTTAAACCTGAACTCTCTCTCTCTTCGCGGGACTTCTCTGTTGCTTCATCGCTCGACCAGAGGTGAGCTTGCTCCCTACACAGAGCGTACAGAGAATTATTCCTGCATACTGCTGGGCTAGCGAAAGCTAGTCCAGCACATTTTTCCTTAACCCCAAAGTTTTTTCTTCTCCTCTTTCCACAGACTGCTTCGCTCGACGGCGCTAACTGCGTCACACCGCTACCTCTGCTAATTCGTAGCAAGGCTAGCCAGCGAAAGCGACGGAGGAGACGTCTCAAATAAGAAGAAAAAAGATCTTGGAAGGACTCGCTCACCTTATCTCGGACATGGCTCCGGAGAAAGGAAAGCGAAAGACAAGACTTCCAAAAAAGACCAGCAGGGTGGCGAGTCCAACCTTGCGCGCCTACCCTAGCGGATGCGGTTTTTCCCTCTCAGCGACGGACATCCACGAGGCCTGTCCCGTCTGCTTGGGGATGTTACATGCAAACATGGTGCTGGATGCGCCCGAGTCTTGCCCACACTGCAGCCCGATGCTGGAGGCGGTGAGGGGGCACTGGGTGGATTTCGTCGCCAAGGCCATGGGGGCTGCAGCAACGCCAGCAGACCCAGACACTACTGAGCCTTTGACTCCCACACTGGAGCTCGAGAGCATGGCTTTGGATGACAGCACCCAAGTAGAACGGGCGACAGCCCAGATGTGCTGGCTCCCATGGTGGACTTAACTGTCGAATTTGACACTTGAGGCATTATGAATGAGGAAGAGATCTCTATTTCAGCCTCAGGTGAATTTTCTGCGGAAGACGCCGGATACAGGGAACACGGAGAAGACCTCTCCCGCACCCCGATGCCTGTGCTCCCGGAGACGGACTTTTCCATCCCTGCTCTGTTCGACTTGTGTCACAGACCAGCGGACGTACTACAGATCCCATGGCCAGAGCCTCCACCTCGTCAACAAGTCACGAGGTTGGCAGGAAATTATTTTTATTCAAAGCAGCAGGCCGCCACGAGGCAAAGGATGCCCGACTTTCTGGACTTTCTCACAGAGCTGACTCGCACCTGCTCTCAGCCCAGCGCTCCCATGCTGCTCCCGCTCTCGCAGTTTCTCGACGTGGACAGGATGGATGAAGTGGGAATGGCCAACGTGCCTCAAATTGAGGACACGCTGGCGTCTCATCTGGCTTCCAAGTCATCCGGGACAAAACCAACTCTCCCCAGCAAAGCCTGTCGAGCCTCGGCTTCTCTGCTCGAGAGATGCTACAGAGCTCAGGGCCTCACGGCGCACGCGATGAACGCATCCACAATGATGCAAGTGTACCTGGCTGAAAAACTACAGGAGCTCCAGGTAACGTCAGACAAGCAAGCTGCCGCTGAGCTGCTTGATGAAGCCCGCAGGGCAACAGACTTTGTGCTCTGCATGATAAGGACAGCAGCTGTTGCATTACACAGAGGAATGGCTGAGGTGGTCATCGCAATACGCCATCTGTGGATGACCCTAACTGACCTCCCGGAGGGACAGAAAATTCCTTTTCTCCACCATTCGATAGAACCGACAGGGCTTTTTGGAAAAGCGCTGGATTGAATTCAGACCAGGCTGGACCAGAGGCGCAAACAGGCTGAAGCTCTCCGGGTGGGCATCCCCAGGAGAACCTTCGCCCCCCCAGGGAGTCAGCTGGGAGCAGAGCACCGCAGCCTCGACACCACTCACCTACACGTGCCCCACCACAAAAGCGGCCGGCGTACGAGGTCGAGCACCGGCAGAGACCACCGCCGGGTCCACCTCGGACCGAACACGCCTGGAGTAAGAACAGATTTGTTCCCCGCCAGGCGGAACGGTACAGAACCTCCTCGGCGAATCGGGACACCAAACAGAAGCGTGCCTGATGAACCAGGACCGCTTCCTAATTTTACACGATCACCCGCCCACGCGGTACGGGAAATGATCTTTTCACGTCCAGACTTTGTTTGTAGCACGGTACAAAAAGCTGGTGATTTTGTTTTAAACACAAATCATGTTCTTTCTGCTGTGAGTGACATAAAGTCAAATATGTCGTTACACATAAGCACGAATAAAGCTCAAAAAACAGCCCCTCTCTGTTTTCTTGACTCACAAAAAAAAAAAACAGTCAGCAGAACGTCCTCTGTGTTCTTCCAGCCGACATAAAGGGCGGGGGCAATCTTCCCCCACAGCTCACGGGGTGTTAGCCTAATTGTTAAACCCCAGCAGGGTGCCTCTGCTCTGTCTGCAACAGACAGGCCCAGAGGCGCCTGCGAGCAGGCTCGTCACTCCTCACAGAGACAGGTGAGGAGGGTCATGTGCTTCAGCTCCCGCTCCGTTCTAAACCACGGGGCCGGCAATACACAAATCAAACAAACCCGTGAAATGTCCGCGCCCCAGGCGTGCGCGCCGACAGAATCTGACGACCCACCTTCCTGGCCACCTATTCATCGGACGCCAGTAAGGGACGGGGGGGGGGTGGCAGAAGCCTGCAGACCAACACCAGTATAACACGTTCACAAAGGCAGTTGTGATGAAATTGTAGCGTGTGTAAACACTCAGTGCAAGATAGAAATGGCACCAGGGCTAAATCAGACTCCTCTTCCCTTTAATCGAAGGGGACTGAACTCTCTGTCACCAACCAATTTAAAGTCTGCTCAACAAAAAAGACCATCTCCACATTCTCATGCTGAAACTGTCCCCTTATTTTCAATGGGTGACACGCCATGCTCAAACAGTGACCCTGCAGCGTGTGACCACGCTCACTGTGCTGACCCAAACAGGAAACGGCCTGGAGTCAGGAAATCTGCTCGTTTACAAAACGTGCAACCCCTCCGACACATGACCCCTAACAAAAAAAGAAAAAATTGACATTCTGTTCAGCTTTTGTCTACCGGTAATAATGACAGCAGATTGCCTCTGCCTCAGAACACTCTCGGTCAGAGTAGTATGGAGGTACATCTGCGAGAAGACACTCTCCCTAACTTGGTTGACCTTCAAAGGATCACAGAAATCAGGGGTTTTGAGGGAGAGCTGGTTCCACCACCTGCTCCTCTCTAGGGACCCTCTACGTCACCAGAAGGAACAGTTTCGCCAATTAGGCCGAGAACTGTGGATAATTTTAGCTTGGTGGCGGAGAAGAACAAACTAATGGCCTCAGGCCTGCCAGAGAACGTGGTAAAAACCATTTAAAACGCACGTGTTGTGTCAACACAGTCCCTCTACGCCCGGAAATGGCATATTTTTGAAGCTTGGTGCACAGAAAGAAATATTATTTCTTATTCATGTGACTTGACCCAGCTCCTCACCTTTCTTCAGGATTTGTTGGAGAAAGGTCGCTCTTTCTCAACGATTAAGGTGTTCCTATCTGCAATTTCAACTTGTCACAAGGGCTGGGGGAGCAGGATGCCTGGAGCACATCCGTTCATAATAAGATTTATGAAGGGCGTGCTAAGGAGGAGACCCCCCAGCAGGATTTTGACCCCTGGATGGGATCTTACTCTGGTCTTGGGGGCTCTCTGTGACCCCCCATTCGAACCACTGAGCGACATTAAGATGGATTTATTATCTTATAAGACCGCTCTTCTCCTGGCTCTTTGCTCGGCAAAACGTGTGGGTGACCTCCACGCTTTGTCCGTACATCCAATGTGTACCAGGTTTGCCCCTGACGGGTCAAAGGTCACCCTAAGGCCTAATCCTGCATATATCCCCAAGGTTTTGACTTTAAACCCCAGAAGTCTGGACTTTGAACTCTCTTCTTTTCCACCTGCTCCTATCCTCACTCAGGAACAGGAAAGGCTGAAGGCTCTCTGCCCCGTGAGAGCTTTAAGCACTTACATGCAGAGAACAGCCGAATGGAGAAAAACAAATCAACTGTTTGTGTGCTTTGCTGCACCAGCTACAGGAAAGGCCCTATCAAAACAGCGCCTCTCACACTGGGTGACTGAGGCCATAAAAAGGGCGTACAGTAGCAAAGGTCAACAGGTGCCCTCTGGAGTGCGTGCCCACTCTACTCGGGGCTTGGCCACCTCGTGGTCACTGTTCAAGGGTGTACCAGTTGCAGACATCTGCGCTGCTGCGAACTGGAGCTCAATGAACACGTTTGCAAAGCATTACAGTTTGGATGTTACTGCGTGTGATGTCACTCAGGCTGTCCTTTCTAACACACAGTAGAAAGCGGCCTTGAGATGCCTATTGAATAAAGGCGGACGTTCACACTAGGATGCATTTTACTGAGCATTTCAAGGGCGTGAATGAATTACGTTCCCATAGTGATATGTTGCACCGAGTGACATGACTGATAAGGGAACTGAAAGTTATGCACCATAACTCATGTTCCCTGAAGGAAGGGAACGAGGTGCAACATACCTGGCCCTTTTCAATGCTGAAAGCTCAGTGAAGTGCATTTTGGAGATCGATGGATGGGCGTCAGCGGCTTAAGTACCCAGAGGGCGGGGCCTCTGGCGCGACGCTGACGCCCCTGCCGTAAAGGCGTGATTGTATTCCTTCAGGTAACCATGTGGGGGCGCAATTCCCATAGTGATATGTTGCACTTCGTTCCCTTCCTTCAGGGAACATGAGTTATGGTGCATAATTTTCAGTTTTCAAATGCTTACTTTCTGGCTTGGCTCACGAAGGAGGCAGACGCATTCCCTTCCCTCTCCCGTCCTTCCCCCCCCCTGCTGCTGGCAGCTCCACAGCAAAGCACCTCGAACGCAAATTAAGATGGATTGGAGGTTTGGGCATTCGATTCTACAAAGAAGATTTCCACAGAAGAAGGCACAAGGAGAGCCTTTTCAACCTCACAGAGTGACGGAGGATACGCCATGGATTCCGCCATGGATTCCGTGGATTTCTGGGTGTGCTCTGTGGAGGTGAAGAATCTTGGATTATATTGGATTATGATGGCAGCGCTTTGCTTTTTGGCATTTGTGGAGCACTGGTCTATCGCAAAAGAGGGAGACTTCAGCAGGACTTAATGCCTGGAGCACCCGACGTCTGGTCTGCGCTGTGACCTCGAGAAATCAGCTGTGTGCGAGCTTATTCGGGGGGTGAACAGATCAACCTTGGTTTTAGGACTCTGTTCGCTGTGGTCAACATCAGAATTCAGCTGTTTGAGAGCTTATCCAGAGGGTGAGCTGGTCACCCTTGGACTTAGGACTCGGGTCGCTGTGGTCAACATCTGAGGTCAGAGTTGGATCAGTGGAAAAAAAAAAAGTCCCGAATTGGATCATATGAACAGAATCGCCCTTACAGACTGAAGGCTGCTGAAATTACAATGTGTGCCTGATGTGAAAATATTTGTATTTCTTATCTGGCTCCCTTGGAAACAGCCTTGGAAAAGGCTGGATATCTAATTTCTCCTGAGACGTGGCTACTGTGGAAAAAAGCTGTTCTTGTCTTGTCTGCTACCCCCCCCTCCCCCGGAGAACTTTTCTATGAGCGTTATCGGAGGCATCCGGAATGTATCATGGACAGATCCTCCCTGCCTCAGTCTCAACATGCAACATGTAACTGTGCTAAATGTGCTTATGATATGGTTTTTACTGGGTCATGCGGTGTCTTGCAGACAAAATGTGATTCTTTTTTTTTTAATATCAACGCTGTAACCCCCATGGTTTCTTTCCCTGTTTTCCCACCTTTGACCTTCATCCTGAGACGGATGAGAGAGGCCGCGCTGAAGAACATGTCATATGTTTTGATAAGGCAGCAGCTTTACACACTCAAAACCCTCTCCTGGATGACTGTGCATACATAATCACGCTGTATCGATGAAAATTGGTGCAATGTTAATAAAATCTCTTGTATCTTGTATCTTGTATCTTGTATCTTATTGTGCTTACAAGGTAGTAACTTGGTCTGAAATATTTAAAATAACTCTAGATGAAAAAGAAAATGGTCTTTTTTTCTCTCAGTCACCCTTAATTAATGCATAATAAGCAGTTATACTGATTTATAAAGTGTTTATAAAGGAATTAATAACCTATCTATTAGCCATCTATAAGGGGAGCCTAATTGTAAAGTGGTACCAGATATTTTAAATATAACCTCTACTTATTATAAAATAAAGTAAAATAGTATTATCAGACAACTAAAATATTATCCTCATTTAGGAAGAATACAGCTGGATTCATGTTTATCTACAGCAATAAAATGAACATAAAAATACCTGCATTTCCTGATTTTGCTGGTTGTTTTAGTCCTAGGCCGATTTTAAGCTCATTTTATGAGCAAGCAATGGTCGGCAGTGATTATAGACTTTTCTCTTTGAGTTATTGTTTTTATTCAGGCTTAACAAATCCTTGCCAAACAAGGTGGGAAAACAAACGTTATTTAATTTGTTCTTATTGATAGGTTTTAGACAAATGTGTAAAAGAGCTATTTTTAATACTACAGTAATTTCCATTTTAAAGACACAAAAACGTATACAAGAACATGAGAAAAGAAACCATTCATATCTCACTTAGACCATTACTGGTGAGACATTTTAGACATACTTTCAGTTTGTTCCACTCCGTCACTGAATAATTAGTTGTCACTGACTGAAAAGCAAACACACCAATCAAACCTAACTGGGTACTTTCTTAAAGCTGGGTGTTTCTTAAATCTATGTTTTGTCACCATGAGAGTTGTGGTCAAAGCTGGCTGGATGAATGTAAACCATCTTCTTTCATTTTAAAGGAACTTATTGAAATGTAAACTCAAATGCACCAAGCTGACCTTGCCTCTGGCGTTTGTGTTTAGCTCACATGAAGTGCTCAGCTTTAACATGCGTCTATTTTTCCATTTTTTTAAGTTTTAATCGACTCCAGCCAACTTTCTGGTTTAAAGAAAAGTCTTGCTTTTAAATATCACCAAAAAGTGCAACCCAATAAAGTTTGAATTCTTCGCTGTGATTTTATGTGATGTGAATTAAACCACTTTCAGTGCTTGATGGTGTGCACATTTCATTTCAGTGCACTGAATAATGCCAATAGGTGTCAATGTTGTCTTAAGCATAGTTCAGTTGTGTGGATGTTTGTGAAGCATTCACACTATTGTGATCCATTTTTCATCAGTTTGTTTTTTTTGGCATTTTTCTCATTACGCAATTGTTGTGCTATTTCAACAAATCATATATCAAAACGTTGAACTCGTTGAGGAAAATACTTTTGGTATTAGTGCCACTTTAGCTTTTGGGAACATTTAGCCATTTCTGCCACTTTTTTATTTTAGGAAATGATTTGAGCTCATTTTACTCCCTTCATATCTTTAGATCTGTTCATGACCTCTTACTTCTCCTTTTATATTTTGTTCTGGTTCCGCTTCTTTCAGCTTCCTTGTGCACTTTTTTTTAAATTCAGCTACTCTCATATCATTTTAGCTGTTTTTTCCAGCTGTTTTGTGCTCCTTTTAGATGCTATCTGATAACTACGTTTCAGCTTGTCATTCTCCTTTCAGCGTATACTGTATGCAAGTTTCAGCTTTTTCTGCTATTTCAGCTACTATTTAGCTGTTTTAGACTAATTTTGCATTTTCAGATCATTACACATTGTTTGCACTCATTTCAACTTATTTCTGCCTAATTTAGTGAATGTACTCTCTCCACTTCGTTCTGGTAATCTTTTTCTGCTTTTATGATTACTTTTAAGCTCTTTGTTTTTCAGCTTTTCTCAGATAATTTCCACTTTTTGTGCCCATTTCTGCTTTTTACAGCCTATTTGGGCAAACATGTTCTGTCTGCTTTCTTCTACTAATTTAAGCTTGTTATACCTGTTCAATTTCATTTTTTTCATGTTTTAGATAATTTCAGCTGTTTTCAGGTACCTAAATTCAAGTTTTTGGTGGTAACTTCTGCTACTTAACCCTAATTCACTTCGTTTTACTAATTTCAGCTTTTTATGCTCCTTTCAACTTATTTCTCCTAGTTTCAGTTATTTCAACTACCGTACTATTTAGCTTTTTTTAATGCTTTTTTTAGCTTTTTCAGATAATTCCTAATCCCCCTTTTTTATAGCTATTTTCACCTAGCTCCTTCCTGTAGCTTAAGCTTCTTTCTGCCTTTTCAGTTACTTTTCAGATTTTTTTGTTGGTAATTTTAGCTTTTTTTTTAGATGTCATAATTTTGTACTAATTTCTGCTTATTTAAACCTAATTCAGTATATTTCGCTTTCTTTAGCTAATTTAGGCATTTCTTCCTTTTCAGCTAAGTTTCAGCATGATTTTTAGCTAATGTCAGCTTTTTTTCAGCAAGTTCTTCAGCAATAAGCAATCACAATGTATTTTTGCAGGAAATGCAATAGTTAAAATATGAATCGTTCTCATTGGTCTGAGTTTTCAGTTTTCACAAAGCAACACCTATAAAACATGCAAAAACATATTCTCTTTTACTTTGTAAAATCAGAACAATTAGAGTAAAAAAACTTAGGCCCAACTGAATAAACTTCATAAAAATGTATTATTATTATTATTATTATTATGTTATTTCATTCCTATATGGCCACTTGAAAAGATGAGAACGTTAAGAAGAGAAAACATAATTTTTCTGGGTGTCAGAATGATTCATTTGGCACATTTCAAATGCTCTCCTGATAGTTGCAGTCAGACTTTTCTAGTGGACACTTGATATTTATGATCTGCAGAGTCACATCTTTCATCTTGACTTGTCCTGCTGTGGTCTGTTGTTTCCTTGTCATAAAACTGCAGGTGAGCTTTGACAAAGAGCTGCTGCTCAAACATACTGCAGGTTAATAAATAAATAAATACAAATATTTAAGACCTTGGTTTATATCATTAATAAACTCGTTTACTGTAGGAGTGATACACTGAAACATAATGTCATGGTCTGTGGGGTTTTGTTGTTTAATTTTAGTAATGATTTATACAAAGTAATTGTAATTTTGTTTTTGTCTTCAGTCAATCCCTGGTGTTGTTTTTGAGTCCTGCCTTTTATGTCTCCCCACACACAAATACACGCACACACACATCCACAAATGCACAACTATATTTAATAATGTCATCTGCTCTTTATCTTGGTGATTCCTCCCTCTGTGTACTTTTATTCATGTTCCTTTGTTTTATGTCTGATTCTCCTTGCTGTCCATTTTATCTGGTTCTCTATTATGAACTGTTTTATATATTATTATTTTTTTGTTATTTTAATGTCTAATTTAGTTATCCTGTGGGCGGCCGTGGCGTAGTGGTAAGGGCAGTCGTCTCCCGATCGAAAAGTTGACGGTTCGACTCCCGAGACCCGCACCATGTGTCGTTGTGTCCTTGGGCAAGACACTTAACCCCGAGTTGCTCCCGGTAGGACTGGAAAGCACCTTGCATGGTAGTCTGCCGCCACCGGTTTATGAATGTGTGTAGCATTCAATATATGTGTAGCACTTTGAGATTTTCAGTAATGAAAAGTGCGTTATAAATTGAATTAATTAATTATTATTATTATTATTATCCTAAAGTCCAGTTTGGTGTGTTGTTGTATTGGCTGAACATGCAAGACAGGAGAGAGTATTGTGAGGACTTTAATAGTGGTGCACCTTTACGCAAGAGCTCAGGATGAACACAAAGCCGTCTGCTTCCAAAAGAAATCAGCGCCCCACCAGAACCAGTCACTACAAAAATCTTCAACCTAACTCTAGGTCCAACAAAGTTGTCAGGTACTCTGGATGGTTTATGTATTTATTTATTTATTTATTTATTTGTTTATTTATTTATTTATTTATTTTAATGCTTCGTACTTCATCCAAAGGATTTCATCAGTCCAAGAAGATGCAAAAAAATAAGTTGCATTAAGTCGTATAAGTGACTTACTCTAGTGGGCCAACCGGTTCGCTGGTGATAAGATTCAACTCAGTTATACTTGTATAAATAAACTGAACTGAACTGAATTTAACTGAACTTAATTCACTTTAATTGAGTTGAACTGAATTAAATTGAATAGGTTGCTGGTTATAAGATGGTTTCTGTGGCCCTCCCTCTCCCCTGTTGACTCCTCTGAGGCAGCCATAGCCAACGTGGTTCAAAACATCAAAGTTCATGCTCAATAATCCAGGTAGAAAATCCAAAAAATGTTAGTCAAGATGACTTGACAGGGGAGAGGGCTGACTCCAGAAACCATCTCATCACCATAAATCTGGTTGACCCACTTTGTGAGTAAACCACTTATGGGATTGAGTTTGTTGTGGCTCCTGGGACTGATGAAGTCCTTTGGATGAAGAACGAAGCGTTTCAACAACAAACAAAAAAATAATTTGTTAATATTTTTACCTGGATTACTGAGCATGAACTTTGATGCTAACTCTAGATACATCTCAATCTGTAGTTTGACCTCAGTTTCTATTCTACCCTCAGATCCTCCAGCTTTTGTCCAGCCTCTGGTCTGGGCCCCTGCTCTGGCTCCAGTCCCATATCCAGCCTCAGTCCCAACTAGTCCTTGGTCTGATCACAGCTCCAGCCTCTGTGCCACTGCCATTGATTCACCACAGCGTCAGTTTCTGGTGAAGACTGCTGGATCCAGTTGCTGAGGGGGTTCTCCATGACACTCCTCCATCTCTTCCAGCCCGAGCTGCTGGATTCACTTCCAGCTATGTGATCTGCCCTGTGGCCCCCATGCCATGTGTCTTTGCTTTCTTGGCGTCCAGCATGATGAGTTCCTGCTCCAGCAGCCCCTGGGCCACCCCCTGAACTGTTATGCCCACCTGGATGGCCTCCAGATTGCCCTCCTGAACTATTACTCACTCTTTGGCATGTTCTGCTCACCACCTGCTCACCTCCAAGTCCAGAATTGGTGGGTTTTGTCGTTCTGCTCCTAATTGGGACATCAACGGTTTTGTTGTGTGAGGAATTTTCTCTCCTGAAAGATAAACGAGAGGAAATTATCAAACAGATCTAGAAGAAAAGTCCCTTCCTCTTGGTGTAACCACAAGCCAGACCTTTTTATTTCATTTTTGATAATGGAATTTAACATGATTTATTTTTTAAACTCTTTATTATTTTGCTGCGAGAAGCTCTGCTTGCTACTAATAGTTCTCTGTTTGGACTGAAGGTGTATTGTTTACTGCCTGTTCAGAGTTTAATTCCACGCTTGAATGATTCTGTTTAAACAGCCACCTGATCCCAACCATTGTGCAGGATAATTTACTAAGACATGGCCTTAGATTTAGTCCAGCTGACTTGGAAGCCAAAACAAAAGATTGATTAGGAAGAGCTTTTTTTGGAGCAGCTATTTACGAAAGTCTTCAAATCAATATCATTACAAGAAATATGCTTGCTGCTTTGGTACAGCCCGTATTAATATGTAATATAAATTTTAGCCAATGAAAAATGGCAAACATAGTCAGGTGTATTTTTGTTTGAATGGATGAATTCATTTTTAGCAGTAAAAAGTTTTCTCTTTATTTACTCATTTACCCTCAACACATTTTACTTCAGGTGTGGGGGTGAAACAAGATGGTTTTGAAACAAGTGGGATGGTTTCATGTACAGATGACCTTGGTCCATTATGAGGCCGTTACACTCATCTTGTGCTTTTAGTAAGTGATCATTTTGAAAGCATTACAAAACACCTACAGTACAATAGCTCTAGGAAAACACCCACATTCTCTAACAGAGAGCCATTTTTCAGTCAAAAGTAAAACACCCGTCCTTTTGTTTGAGCCCAGTCAAATATTTCAGCACTTTGTTGTGACAAAAAGAGTCAAATACAATTCACAGGTCATCTTTTTTCCACGTTATTATCCAAACGTTTGCTCTGATGTAAGTTCAGACTTCCATTATTTTCCCAGTCCTACCCAGTGTTTCAAGCAAGAGAAATATTTACAAACTATGAATTTTTTACCTCAGGATATTTCTCTTGTCTGAAGCCCTCTATTTAAAATTAAATAAACGTTCAGGCTATATGAAAAGTCAAATACATTGCTCTAATGCTCTAAATGTTTCACACTAAGCCAACTGCATTAAAGCAAATGAAACAATGTGAGGCTTAAAAAAAATTTCCATGTCTACTTGTGTAAAAAATACCAGCTCCTTTCAAGTCTATGAAAAGACAGGTTCTTTGACACGTTATCTCTATTATGCAATGACTTCAAACCAACATGAAAGAGAAAGAAATATATTTTCATCGTTCCTCCCATTTTGACTTTTTCTTTTTTTTGTCCTATAAAATGTTTGCTTCAAGTGCTTCACATTCAACCTTACTTGGAATAAAACAATTAAACTTGGGCGATAAATCTACATCTTTGATTTTTTTTCTTCCATAATTAAAGTTTGATGTACCCTGATGCATGTGCAATAATAATAAATGTTGATGTATTATTCCAGGTAAAAGTAGAAAACTGATTGATTTGACTAATTTGATTTATGTTGTCATTGAAAAGAAAAAAATGTATTTAGTTTTTTAAGTTTGATTTGATTTGATTTGATTTATTTATTCATTCATTTTATGATTAAAACAAGAAAACAATACAATACAAAAAGAGAGAAAAAAAAATATAAAATGAAAGGCGGCAGAAGAAGAAAAAATCTTATTTTTTCTGCCCCTATTCCTCCCATAAACAATTCATAAACACAACTACAGTACTTGGATTACAAAATAAATAATCAACTTAATTTTAGCATTTAAGAATAAACACATGATACAACCAACTCATATAATTTCCAAAATAGTGAACAACTTAAATAATAATTTCTACCCTCGGTGTCATACACAAACTTCCAAATTTCAACTCATTTAAATATATGTTTTTAACCGTTTAAACTTAATCATTCTTTTGAATGTAACCATTGATCTGACCACTTTAATATCAGACTCCAATTTATTCCATAACCCTATTCCTTGAATTATGGTAGATCTTCCCCTCAAACTAGTTCTAAAAGGTGGCCTCACAAATATATCTGTCCCTTTAAGATTATAATTACTCATTCTTCTGACAAAATATTTCTGAATATTAGAAGGAAGTGCATTAGTTTGAGCTTTATACAAAATTATCAAAACATTATAATCAATTAAATCATAAAATTTCAACAGTTTTGTTTGATAAAACAAAATGCTTGAAGGATGATGAGAATTCTTTCTGGTGATAATTCTAATAGCTCTTTTCTGCAATATAAAAATTGGCATGGTAATTGATTTACACGCCGTACCCCAAACGCTAATACCATAAATTAAGTGTGGCACAAATAATGTATTGTACAACAAATATAGTGCTTTATCATTTAGTAAATCCCTAACTCTGTAAAATATCGCAATAGACCTCGATAATTTTGCTTTAACTGAACTTACATGATGTTTCCAAGACAATTTTTCATCAATAATGATGCCCAAGAACTTCGCTTCAGAAACTCTTTGAATCACAGATCCATCAATTAAAAATGGAAAATCAATTGATTTATTTTTATTACTAAAGATCATATAACTAGTTTTATCCAAATTTAACGTTAATTTATTCATTTTAAACCAATTCTGAATTTTTGCAAGTTCTTTAAGAACAGCAGTAAAAATATGAAAAAGAACAGATATTGAATTGCTGATGTTTTTGACTACAGTATATTAAAGAATTCCCATTGAAGTTTCATTTTTCATTTCAGTCGTCCTTGTTTATTTTCTTCTTTCTACAAAATGTTGGATGTAGAAGGGAAGCAACTGAACATACTCTACCGTGTTCAAAAATCATATCGCCGATTTTAATGTGAGGTGCCTGAACAAAAGGGAACAAAAGACAATCTTTATCAAAACAGAGCAGCTTCCTGCCCACAACATGAATGCCCCATCTGACAAGGTTGTCTTTTGTCTTGGGCATGTTAGAAGGAGGTGTTGTGTTTTATGCCAACAATACTGCCTAAAACCAGCTGCAATAAATCTCAGTTTGAACAGGTTCTTTACAATCAGAGGACCACTGGATTGCTGTTAAAAAAAAGAAGAATAAATTAAATTAATCTGTTTCTGTTATAATCAAAGCTATAAAAATTGGCACCAATGAAGCATATGTAAAAG
Organism: Garcialebias charrua; assembly: GCA_038048925.1. NCBI lineage: Eukaryota > Metazoa > Chordata > Actinopteri > Cyprinodontiformes > Rivulidae > Garcialebias > Garcialebias charrua. The sequence continues at coordinate 15,782 of JBBPBX010012084.1, read as the reverse complement.
AGTAACCCCAAACAACTGAGATGACACTTTTTCACATGATCATGAGTAACAGGTAAGACATATGGATTTTTAAAACAAACTCCAGTCTCTGTGAGCAATGAAAGGATGAAAAGGCTTGTCACAGCAGGGCAGTAGTAGGGTGTACTTTTATGTCTTGCCCCAAATACTGTACTGGAAAGAAAGGGTCGGCTGTGGATTGTTCAGTAAGTTTCCTGTGAGCGTTGTGCAGCCTCTGTATTCTCTGGAAAGGACAATCGAAAAACAAACTGTATCTTTTTGTTGGGCTTCAGTCCTGCTCTGCTCCACTCAGCTGTCTTCTGATTGGTCGAAAAGAGTTCAAGTCACAGCTCTTCAACAGGTTCATCTCAGTGGACAGGGCAGCTTTCACATAAATTCGCCTCCGCATACACACACACACACACAAACTAAGATTTGAATTAAATAAAACTTGAAAATCAAGCAATAAAATGTGCGACTAATAATAACAACTGTGAAAAAGGTTGTGCAACAATTTTTTTCTTCTGGCTGCATGTAAAATTGGCAGAATAAAGATTTCACTTTTAAATTTAGATATGTTCGGTTTTTTTAAATACATATTTTTGTGAAACTTTGCCAGTCAACAAAAGGGCTTTCTAAATGAAGCCACTGTAGAACTGTAAAAGCAATCTGTATGTGATTGATGTTGACTCTACTACAACAAACAGTGTATACCTTTTTTCAAATACTAATTTCTTGCAGCAAATGTACAATTTTTTATTATTATCATTATTATTATTACTGTCAGTGAGTCTGTGTTGTTTAACAATCATATCATCAGCGCCTCTTTTCTTCTTTCATTTTTTCCCTCTTCTGCTTCTGTAAATATTCTCAGCTGCAGGTCTTTATAAGTCAAAAACCTAAATCTCAACACAAAAAGATGCTTAAGTGCTCAAAAGATTAATCATAAGACAAAAATATTTATCAATTAAGACCAAAGCCTGTGAAGAACAGGGGGGAAAAATCCTGACACCCAGGACTGAACTAAAAAAAGTCTCCACAAAGCAGTGAATAATGTGGGAACGGCAATATCCATTTGTTTTATAGACTATGAAATAGTCCATGATTGCAAGAGCAAGATGACAGGAGTCTGTTTATCACCAGGACTCTTGTTCTTTTACTGCTTCTGTCTGCGTCTCAAACTTCTTCCACCTTCAGCCGTTTTGTTTCCTCAGTCGGTCACCTGAATAAGTCAGTGTCATTATTCTCGTGTGAAACATAATTATGATTACAGAGAGCAGTTTTGAGCTCTGTCACCTTCAACATGAGCTAATTGGGTCTCAATGCCGAGATGATAAATCTGAAGTAGAAAAAAAATGCATATACAGGAAGTTTTATCTGTATATTCTGAAACAGCTGTGCTTCACATACATATGGGTACACTTTCTGTATTTTTGGTTACTAATGAGTATCTGATTTAAGATCAAATAGAAGCTTAAAACAAGAATAAAATCTGTAGTGTTTAAAATGTGATAGAACAATTACAACAATTAGAACAATAAAAGTTGTTGTGTTTTTAAGATCTCTTATGTCCTTTTATTGTGCAAAAGTAGTTTGTAGCAGATAAATAAAACTAGTGGATCTTTTTTTTTTTTTTTTTTTGCTACATAAGGCAGAGTTATTGTTTGTTTCTTTCTGCCCCCTGGTGGTTAAAATTACAGAAAGAAGGTGTTCTCAAAGTAAGCACAGATTGTTGTTTTTCAATCTTCCCCACTGTTTCACTCTCTGTGTGAAGCCAAGGACAGCTAACCTCAGCTATAAACTTATATCAACAACCCTGCGTGATAAATATGGGATGGGTTCTGAAACCCAAGCTCAGCGTGCTAATTTAATGGCCAAAAACACCTTTTAGAGGTGAAATGTACCTTTTACTTTGTGACTGTGGGTGGTTAATGAAAGGGGGTTTAGAAACTGCAGTGTATTTCTGACACATTTCCCAAGTAAGTATTATTTAGGTATAAAAGAAAATGGGAACCGAAAAACTGACATTTCTGTACCTAATTATCTGGAAAACGCTTTGTCATAAATGTTTTCATCAGATTATGTGCATTTCTCTAAAATATATGCATTATTTCACACTATGTCAGCTTTATCTCACTACACAGTCCAGTCTGAGCTGTCCCTGTTCCTATCATCAAAAGGTCTGTGTTATTTTATTTTTAGGGAGCAGTATAACCTCAATCAAGGGGGAGAATTTCCACTGAAAAATTGTAATCTAAACAAAACATGTATCGTCTCTACCAAACTTAGGGTACTGTTTAGGGCTGCAACTAACGATTATTTCAATAATCGATTAATCGGTCGATTATTTTTTCGATTCATCGATGAATCGGCAAAAAAAAAAAAAAAGGAAACAAGTTTTAATTATCACCTCTTTATTCCAAAATTTGACTGACATATCAAATCGCACAAAAAACAGGTTGCTACTTGACTATTCTGTTAGTAAAATATTGAATAATTAAAAAATAAAGTTAGTCAGCTTCAATAAAAAATAAATGTACACAAACATATATACAAATGTATGATTTATACCTGCACAAAATGTAGCTACTTTGTAAAATGTGTTTTTGAGGGACAAGTGTAACCTGGATTAAAGGTGTGGATTGTTTTAACCTGGATGGGGCAGCTGTGGCTGAGTTGTTAGAGCAGTCGTCCTCCAATGCAAGAGTTGGGGCTTGGAATCCACCAGCAGTCACATGCCTAAGTGTCCATGGGCAAGACACTGAACCCCATGTTTGTGCCCCATTGGTGTATGAATGTGAGCTAAAGCTCTGATTTGTCTCTTTAGAATGATTTGTTCTTTGTAATCTAGTAGAGTGCTGTATGAATGGGTAAATGAGGACATGTAGTGCTTTACACTACTATAAACAATGTAAAGCACTTTGAGTATCAATTAGATAGAAAGGTGCTATATAAGTACAGTACAGTCCATTTACCATTACAAGTGTGGATCATTGTAACCTGGGTTAAAAGTGGGCATCATGGCAGTGAAGTCTTCGTCTTCAACCATCGACAGAGGCCTCATGTCAGTGACGTTCATGTAAGGATCTTTCAGTCTCTGCTGCTTGCTGTGGTGTGCATGATGTCTGTCCATCATGAAGGCTGCCTGTCACTGTTGTTTTCTGGAATGAGAGAGAGTTTATATGTATTATATCATAATTTACAGTAACTCAAGAAATGCCTTGTTTCACTTGGTTAAACGCACAAGCACACACACACACACACACACACACACACACACACAAATATAAAATACTAATTACACACACTTGAGTAGATGAATAAATTACTGTAATTCCTGTTTAAATGCAATTCATCCTTCCATACAATGCAGTGACTTCAGACTTTGCCAGCAAATTAAAAGTTGAAGCTAAATCATTAAATTATCACCATCTTTGTGTTAGATTTATTTATAAAACACATTTAAACACTGCTTGTATCGTTACATTAAAAATAAAAACACACACATTCTCTGTCACAGCTAAGAAACAAGCAGCTTCAGCTGCCAGAGACACTGGCATCACGTTTTCTCTCTTTGAAACAGAACAAATATGGTTAAGACTTACCTGCTGATCTTCCTTCATTCACACCGTGGTGAAGCCCGTCATGTTTACATTTCATCTGCGTGGTTATCTCGTGTCGCGTCGTCACTTTTCAAAGCTTTTTTATCTATGAAGCGTCGAACTCCCACACGTTGTAGGACTTATTTACAGTTTTCTCTGCGTCGCGTCGGTCATTGTAAAATAGACTTTGAAAACAGTCTCTGCTCTGTTTCCTCCTCCCTCCTCGCTCTGTTCAGAAGCGCCACACACGCGCAGGCGCAGCACGCTGACGCTGCAGAGTTTTTTTTTTTTTTCAAACTTTATTCAGTCAGGCTCAGCCAGCTTTGACAAAGCTTTACCGGTGAACAAAACAGCTCCGCGGCGCCGTGAAAGATGCATAATCGCGCGACACAACGAATCGATGATGAAATTTGTTGCCAACACTTTTAAAAATCGATTTTTATCGATTTAATCGATTCGTTGTTGCAGCCCTAGTACTGTTTGATTCATTTGTTGGTTCAAATTTATGTAGTTCCTACTGAACATCCATCCATTATCTTTACCTGCTTGTTTTCGGGTCGTGGGGGGTCACCGATGCCCATATCCAGCAGTCACTGTGCGAGAGACGAGGTACACCCTGGAGAGGTTGCCAGTCCATCACAGGGACACAGAGAGACAAACAACCATTCACTCTCTCACTCACACCTAGGGACAATTTAGAGTTACCAATCAGCCTAACATGCATGTTTTTAGTCTGTAGGAGGAAACCAGAGTAACCGGAGAAAACCCACACATGCACAGAGAGAACATGCGAACTCCACCCAGAAAGATGGAGGGTGAAATGGTTCTAAAAGAAACTGTCCAGATGACCTGACTGAGAATTATTGGATTTGGTACCTGGATTATTGAGCATGAACTTTCTTGCTGCTGTTTTTAGTTTTATTTTATTTAATCCACCACGTGGATTGGTTGGAATTGCTGGGTTGCAGTAGTGACGTCACAGAATGCAGTTGGGGGTCAGGAAGTAAACACAGCTGTTTCCTTCTGTTGATGATTCAGCGTCAACAAGCCTAAATTCTGTGCCGTTTATGGTTGTTGCAACCGCTCTAATCGAGATATAGATAAAAGTTAATTTCGTGTTCCTAAAGTATGCCACAAGGGGATTAATTTTAAAAAACTAACAGAAAAAAGACGACAAACGTGGATTAACAACCTACGGCTAAAAACAGGAGGTGCGGAAACTGACAATGCGAGAGTCTGCAGCCACCAAGTAACAGGTAAGGATAGTATCATTTAAATCATTGTTTCAGATATTTTATTGGACAGTTACTAGAAAGACAGGAAAGATATGTTATGCCCTAGCTTGTGTAGTGGTTCAACACTTGGTTGTTCCCAGAAAAAATCCGATTAGAATGCTAATGTTGTTAGCGGTTAGCTTAGTGCTAGGAAAGGCATTTACGTGTTTTACTTTAAAGGTGGGGTATGTAAGATTGTAATGTAGTCTAACTTTTCAAACAATATATTTTTAACATATTTCTTCACTCAGTCACTATCTACTGACAAACTGATGTTAGACAAAGTAATCTCTGAAAAAAACTATAGTCCCCTTGCTTCTCTATCAGCATTTATAAAAACACTGAAAACACAAGAGTGACCAGGACACTGACAGCCAATAAAAACAGAGTTGTTTGTCACGCCCCAACCCACGCCCCCACCTGTCCCAGCCGCAGCTCGTTCTCATTCAAAGGATTGCAAAGCGATGCAGGACTGTTTTGTATGTGACACAAATTTATTAAATATCCCTTCTTCATCACAGAGCTGGACTTTTATTTTGTTTTTTTGCAAAAAGTCAAGTGATCGCTTCATCCTTCACTGACAGGAATGAGGAAGTCACGAGCGAATTAATCATGTCCAAACGTTGCTTCGTGAACCTCTGCTGTTTTCTGCTGGATTTTGTGTTGTTGGATGAGTGATTCATGGTTTTATTAAATTTTTTAAACAGTTATATTATCATATAAACACAGAACTTCGGAGCGCAGAGACAGGAGGAGGTGGAGCATTCCAGACATTCCAGACCAGCGCTGACAGACATGAGGAAGTCACGAGCGAATTAAATCATGTCCAAACGTTGCTTCGTGAACCTCTGATGATTTCTGCTGGATTTTGTGTTGTTGGATGAGTGATTCGTGGTTTTATAAACAGTTATATTATCATATAAACACAGAACTTTGGAGCGCAGAGACAGGAGGAGGTGGAGCATTCCAGACATTCCAGACCAGCGCTGACAGACATGAGGAAGTCACGAGCGAATTAAATCATGTCCAAACGTTGCTTCGTGAACCTCTGATGATTTCTGCTGGATTTTGTGTTGTAGGACTAGCGCTCCATGGTTTTATTTTATTTTATTAGAAGGTTTTATTACCATAAACACAGAATATCGCAGCGGCTCTGAGCAGACAGAAGCAGGGGGCGGAGCAGATCCCAAGTTCACCAGAAGCACGGACTGTGCCATATATGGCTCTGAGGGGAGGGAGCAGAATGCTTTTCTGCGCTGAAAATATTTCTAAGTCCCAGAGTGTCCCAGAGTGTTCAAATATCGCAGACCCTAGCTTTAAAGTGGTGTCTTATATTTAGGTTGTCCGAGTGCAGCAGGTGATGTGCATTCCCAAGACTGGGCCCCTACTGTTAACCTGGGCCGTACCAAAGAAGTAAGGAGAGGCCACAAACAGAAGCACCCCTCCGACGTGGGGAAAGAGCTAAGGCCCGGAAGCTTCTCTGCACTGCCACTGAAGAGGAGGCCAACAGTCTGGAAGATGAGCTCTGTGAAGAAAGCTTACCAGCCCCTGAAAATGAACGATTCAAAGGTAAAATAATAATAAATAAAAATACTATTTATTTATTTATAGAATTTCTGAACGTAATTTTTAATAATTAAATATTTGCAGATGCAGAATGCCAGACGGATCTAAGCATGGTTGACCTCACAAAGCTGGAGGATGCAGTGAAAGGCTACACAACTGAGATCTGCGACCTTAAGGAAAAAGTCTCAGTGACTAAATTTACTCCTGAAACCTTCCAGAACAACGATAAAACAAAGTTTTATACGGGACTGCCCAACTTTTTAGTTTTGATGCAAATTTTTCAGCTCTGTGAACCTTACATCAGCATGTCATCACTGTCAGCACTCTCCAAATTTGAGCAATTTATTATGATACTTATGCGTCTCAGATTAAATCTGCAGCTTCAAGACCTTGCCTATAGATTTGTGTCAAAAGCCTCACAAGCATTGGTTGACAAAATTGCTGTAATTTGCTGTGCACTGTCCAACATCTCAGAATCTGTTGTCCCTCGGTAATGTTCCGAAAAATCCCTGTTCGTTTTGGAACAAATGTTTTAAGTTTAAATTATTATACATGTATTTATCATTTGAAGTAAATCAAAAGTAAATTGAATTACTAATACTGTTACAGACCATATTTGTACATGTTAATTGTTATTCAGGAAGAAGACAAAAAATTTACCCAATAAGGTTGAATATTTTTAATTTATTCAATGAACTCCATAACCAATCTTTGTGAATATTGGTCAGTTAAAATGACATGAGTTTTGCTATTGAAATAAAAACATTTTTCTGAAGTAGACTCATTTTGCAACATTTGTGACATATGACATTTGTATGTGCTGTTATTTAACATATTAGAACACCTTTGAAATTCACAAGCTAATCTCATATTGATTTAAATATATCATTTGATTTAACATACTTAACTTTTCAATTAAGATTATTGTAAATAAAAAACAGCTGTCATGACATGTAACAACATCACATGACCCTTCTGCAGAGTGCTTGCTACAGGTGTAGCTGAAACATGTTATGGTAGTGACAAATGTTTTTGGGGAAAAAAAGAGCAACTGTTTAAATTTGTATAAACTTTTCAAACTCCTTTCATCAACTACTCCAAATAACATTCTTGATTCTTAGATTGGTTAGTCACGTGTGGATTTCTGTCCCAGGATTTCAGGTAGGATGCAATGTGTAAAATAGTGCTGAATTTTGGGAACTGCTGTTTCCCACAGCTGGTCATCTGGCAGAATTCTTTCCACATAAATATCATTTTCACTCCATACTACAAAATCACAATATTGTACATCCACAATGTGAATCTGAGCCTGGACCTGATGGTAATAAGGATGGTTCCTATCCAGTTGTACAGAATCTCCAACCTTGACGAGACAAAAACCAGGCTGTCCAGCACACATAGATCTCGGATACAAGGTGTGGTTCAGGTGTGGGTGTGGCAAGATGGCGCCTCTGTGTGGCTTCGCCAGTGCTCCCCGACTTATTCTTTTTAGCCGTCTGTTGTTTTTATTTTTTATTTATTTAGTTTTTGTCAGCAAATGTAGCACGTTTGCTGTACGTGTCTATGACCGTGATGCGCTGTTGGCGATCAAAGAATCGCTAATGGTTCGTTGTAACAGCTGGAGCAGCTCAGGTGGGAGTAATCCACCTCCACCTCCGTTTGTTTGCTGCTCACATGAGTGCCCGCTGCAATTCTCCAGAAGCAAGAAACGTAAAAGGGGATCTCGAGCCGGAGTCCAGGCTCGTGTAAGACGTTTGCACAGATTTTTGGCCAGTGAGCGGGGTTCATCTCGATGTCTGCGGTCCGTGCCAACCAGCTGGGAGCCGGACACGTCATGGGGAACCGGGTCTGTCGGGACCTGCAACTCATCGCCATCTCTCTATATGAATAGAGGCTTACATGCTCACCAACGGAGATTTATTCGTCACAAACGCTCCTTGGATGAGCGCAATTTAATCTACATCCCGCTGAATATGGATATGAAAGTTGATAAACTGTCATCTCTGCGCATGGCCCTCCTCAACGTTCGTTCCATCAGCAACAAGTCATTTGCTGTGAACGAATTGTTCACAAAGGAATCTCTTCACTTCATGTTTTTAACTGAAACATGGCAACAAAGTTTGGACTTTGTTCACCTGCGGGAGCTCTGTCCAGGAAACTGTTCGGTGCTTGCAACTCCCAGAGAAGGGCGCAGAGGAGGTGGACTAGCGACCATGTTTAAAGACACTTTCTCCTGCAGACTGGTAAAACCACCTACTTTTTCTACTTTTGAACTTCAAATAATTAAAGTTGGCTCTTTTAATTTATTTTACTGTATTTTGGTATACAGACCTCCTGGCGCAGCCGGAGAGTTTTTATCTGAATTTACTGAGCTGCTGTCTACTATCATCAAGCTGGAGAAAATTATAATTTTGGGTGATTTCAATTTACATGTAGATGATGATTCTTGTAAAGCAGCAGTTGATCTTATCTCTATTACTGAGTCTTTTCATTTTACTCAGCATGTTCATGTACCCACACATTGCAAAGGTCATACTTTGGATCTTCTTTTTTCCTTTGGCCTCAACATTGATCTTGTTTGTGTAGAGGACATATTTTTCAGTGATCACAGTTGCTTATATTTTAATTTGTCCTTCAGCACTGATCCTGCTCCTCCTAGTCGCTTGATCCAAAAAAGAATAATAACTGAGCACACAGCCAAAACTTTTATTTCGCATTTTGATCCTTCACATTTAGTTTTTAACTCATTGAATGTGGACCTAGCAGTATCATGTTTTAATGCTTACTGTACTGATCTCTTGAATTTAATTGCACCTTTGAAACAAAGCACTGTTCGTGGTACAAACTCTCCTTGGATTAATAATGAAATCATGTCACTGAGGAGATTATGTCGGAAAACAGAACGTTTATGGAAACGTACTGACTTAGAGGTTCACAGGCTTCATTTAAAAGACTTAATCTGTTCCTTAAATGAGATGATTAAGAATGCAAGATCAAATTATTTTGCTAATCTCATCAAATCAAAAGGACGAAATCCAAAAATCTTATTTGACACGATCAAAAACATTGTTTCTCCGATGTGTTCGCTTCAAAGTAATTTTAATTATGCTGATTGTAATTTGTTTTTAAAAAATTTTATTGACAAAGTTGCTAACATCAGAGCTGGTATCTTACCATCAACATCCAGTTATGTGGACCCTCAACCGTTGACCTTGACGACATGGTCCTCTTTTGACCCAGTGTCCGTTAAGGACATTTCTGATCTTTTGACACACATGACAATGTCATCGAGTCCACTGGATGTTCTTCCATCATCTCTTTTTAAAGATGTTTTTGATTTTATTGGTCCCAGTGTAGTCGGCCTGATAAATTTATCTCTTAGTTCTGGATCTGTACCTCAATGTTTTAAAACTGCTGTTGTCTGTCCTCTGTTAAAAAAGCCTAACCTGGACTGCACTCTGCCTGAAAATTATAGACCCATTTCTAAACTTCCTTTATTGTCGAAAATCCTTGAGAAGGTTGTAGCTCAACAACTGAACTTTTATATTGAGGACAATGATCTTTTGGACAGTTTCCAGTCTGGTTTTCGTAGACTGCATTCCACTGAATCTGCATTACTAAAAGTTTCTAGTGATGTGTTGATGGCAGCTGACACTGGACATTACACTGTGTTTGTTGCTTTGGACTTGACTTCAGCATTTGATACAGTGGATCACACTGTTCTCATTAACAGATTATGTGACCTGTTTGGTATTTCTGGTACGGTTTTAAATTGGTTCAATTCTTATTTATCTAATAGGTCTTTTACTGTTTTCATGAACAATGTTCATTCTGACGTTTCTGATCTGCCCTATGGGGTGCCCCAGGGTTCAGTTTTGGGCCCGATCCTCTTTTTATTGTACCTACGCCCATTAGGCTTTATCTTAAATAGCTTTAGTAACGTCTCATACCATGTGTACGCTGATGACATTCAATTGTATTGTTCATTTCGACTGTCTGAATTCTATAAATTGACTGAACTCAGTAACTGCCTATCAGCCATTAAGATATGGCTTAATGACAACCACCTGCAGCTAAATGCTAACAAGACTGAAACGCTTATCGTTGCTCCGGATGATAAAATCATTGAAATTAAGAAGCATCTTGGGTTCTTAAACCTTGCGAACAAAAACAACCTCAGATATCTGGGTGTTCTCTTTGACAGCTCTCTGTCAATGGACAATCATTGCAAATTGTTAGCTCGAAACAGTTTTTATCATTTAAGGAATATTTCTAAGCTACGTGCTATTGTATCACAAAAGGAATTAGAAATGATTGTCCATGCATTTATTTCTTCTCGCCTAGACTATTGCAACGGCCTTTTAGTGGGGATTAGTAAATCCTCCATAGCTTCCCTTCAATCTGTGCAAAACGCTGCAGCCAGGCTTTTGACTAGAACCCCCAGAACAGCTCATATCACTCCGGTTCTGGCCTCTCTACACTGGCTCCCAGTTCATTTTAGGTCACATTTTAAAGTTTTATTATTAACTTTTAAAGCATTACATGGTGAGGCTCCTAAATATTTATTGGACCTTTTGAAGCCTCTTTGTCCATCTAGAACTCTGAGGTCTTCCAATAAGCTACTGCTGACAGTTCCGAGAACTCATTTTAGAACTCGTGGCGATAGAGCATTTGAAGTGGTGGCTCCGAGGCTCTGGAACGCTCTCCCTATAACAATACGCTGCTCCGAGTCAACAGCTGCATTTAAAAACAGTCTTAAGACTCATCTCTTCAGACAGGCGTTTGGTTAACTTTGTACATTGTTTTTAGAGCTAGTTATGTTTTACCTTTTTGTATAGTATCTCTGTGATTTTTGTATAGTATCTCTATGATTTTATGATTTTATTTGTGTGATTTTATAATTTTATGATTTTATTTTTCCTCCTGTGAAGCACTTTGTGACTCTCATGTCTGGGAAATGTGCTATATAAATAAAAATTACTTACTTACTTACTTACTTACTTACTTACTTACTTACATCCTCAGACTGACTTCATGCTGTTTGCTCTGTGGGCACTGAAGGACAAGACAATGAAACTTAGACATGAAAAATAAATACAGTAGTCTCCAAAACATTTCAATATGATACTTTTTTTAAAGATTTTTTAAAGATCAGCACTTTGGTGTGGACTTGTTCCTGTTGAAAGTGCTTTATAAATAAAATGGTATGGTATGGTATGGTAAGATTGTGTTTCACTCATTTCACTATCCAACACTAATGTTAGAAAATGAGATATATTTATGTCTCTGTCAACCAGGTGTGTTCCACAGGTAAAAATGTATTAATCTGGACTAAGTTTTAAAAGGTGAGGGAAAGGTCACACATTTTTTAACTGGAAACAAGGCAACATCCCACAAACGGCAAGACCATCCCCAAAACTACGGCTACATCAGTGACGTGCGGTCAGGGGAGGCAAGTGAGGCCACGCCTCACCTGTCATCATGGAAAGAAAAAAATTTAAATGGAAAAAATAAATGTAATTAATGTATTTATCATTTGATTCATACTATAAACTTATTTTACTTAAAACTAAACCAGTCTTAAGTTATTATTTTATTTAAAATCACAGATTTTTCTTATTTAGCGTTCAAATACTGAGAAGACGTGTGGGAGGCCCCAGCAGCTCCGCCGCACCAGATTGCGCAATCACTCAGCTGACTTCTGTCTGCTGCAGTGAGCCTGTATTTCTGCCCCTTTTATGTTTCTATTAAAATGTCCAAATACTTTTGCTATATAAACTACATTTCTATAATTTAGCTGGTGAATATAATGTCTAGTGTTTTTGTCTAAAACTGTATGTGTGTGTAACGTGTTTTTTGTGCTGAGCAATCATAAAACAGTGAAAAAAGGTGCCGGTGGAGGCAAGCCTCGTGGAGGCGGGGCTAATGAGCCCAGGGTTTCTGCTTGAGGCTCCGCTGCAGGAGGAAGTGACAGCGCTACAATTTAATGTAAGGAAAGTGCAGTGATTCAGTTATTTTTTTCCTCCCGATTGGCTATAATTTCACAATGGAGGATTACATTTATGATCAAGGACGGCTTTCTTCTGATCTCCATCGAGGCAGAGAGACTTTTAAAAGTGAAAGCCAACAAGGAAGACTTCTAGAAAAAAGTCATTGTTCAGAAGGAGTGGCGCATGGACTTCATTTTTTATTATATTTTTTATTCATTTTACATGAAAAACCAGAAGAAAAAGAAAAAAAATCATATCACATATTATATGAAAGAATACGAAGAAATCTTATTTTATCTGCCCCTTTTTTCAAAAACAAAACAAGTTCAAACAACCAATTAAAACAATAATTATCTATAAGTAACAGAGCAAAAAGAGTAACTTTTCACAATCTACAAATATCTAGAACATTAAACACTTAACTAAAAGTTTTAGTATTTTGTTAACAATTTAGTTTTGATGATTTTTTTAAACGTAAGCACAGAGTTTACATTTTTAACATCATTTCGCAAACCATTCCACAATTCCACTCCCTGCATTGAAATAAACCGTCCCTTGAAACTAGTCCTATACCTTGGCCTTGCACAAATTCCAGTTCCCTTTAGACTGTAGCAGCTTTCTCGCTTAACAAAATACATTTGAACATGATTTGAGGGTTCTATTACTAACAAAATATTATAGTCCACCAAATCATAAAACTTCAATACTTTGAGTTTTTTAAATAATATATTAGATGGATGACAGTAAGGCTTTCTTGTAATAATTCTCACAGCTCTTTTCTGTAAAATAAAAATAGATTTTGTTATAGTTTAATTTAATTTATAAGTAAAAGTAAGACTAAAATAATTTTTTCTCCAAATTAAATGTGCTTTTTTGTGTGCTACAGTTTGTATGTGTAAAGATTGCTGATATGAGATTTTAAACACAACCCGTTAACTGCTGCCAATCAAATGGCGAATAAACTACTCTGTAGGGTTCATGTATTATAAAAGAAGAAAATAACGCTATCCAAAGTATCCAAAGCGCTGAAGAAGCTATGGCAGACAGAAGCCAAAATATGGAGAACATTTTTTGTCTGTTTTTTATTATACATATGAAACAAACTGCACAGTGCCTCACCAGCCATGAAACTCACCGCACGTCACTGGGCTACATGCTGTGAAATATGCAAACAACAAAGATTTGAGTAAAAAATTATAGTTGTAACATTCATTAACAACACAAAAAAAAAAATCACAATATTTTCAGTACATTAACTTGCCTTTTTAATGTGTGATGGCATTAACCATTTACAGTACACTTTTCTGTGGTACATGAAGCACTTTTCTTCATTTTCACCCCAGCTTCTGTTGCAAAAAGAACTGCTCCTACATGGGAGCAAGATTCTGACAGTCTGAAAAAATATGCAAGAAAATGAATAACAGTAGGCCTACTAGTATTTAGCCATTAAATCCCCACTGAGATGAGTCCTGGATAGAAAATATAATTTTTACGTAGTGGGACATTCATGCTAATAGCAAAACAAAACAATAAAAGCTAAATACAAATAAATATAACTTACCCAGCCATACAGTCACAGTGGGCTGTGACTACTTCCCCACTTTGTCTAGCCACAAACCATGTTTTTACTGTAGATCTCTGAGAATGGTTGACCTACAATGTAGAAATGCATATGACTCAACGTTAACACATACAACTCCAGCACGAATTTGGCTTTACAGAAGCTAAATATATTATTTGTAAGTAGATCCACGCACATAGAAATAACAGGGGGCTAACTAAACATGTTGTTAGCATTAGCGATAGCGTAGTTAGCATAGGCTAATTACTAAATAAATAATGCAACTCACTACTCACCCGGGCAGAAACAAGTCGACAACCATTTAAAGCTTCTTTTGATCCTAAATGGTTAACCCAAAACTCGTCCTCGCCAGTCTATTTAGGGCATTGGCATACTTGCTGTAATCCATTCTGCTGTGTTTTGAACTGGGGAAAATCACTTCCTGCCCCCCATCTGAATTTCGCGCCACTTCCGGGTCACGTGACTGCAACCCAGCAATCCACGTTATTCCTACACACCATGACGCTTTGCGCGAAATGGGCACACGACTTCCGGTTGACCGGAAACACGTTTGTTTACATGCGAGTAATACAGTTGAAGACAGTCCAAACTTTGTTGTTTTAGTTCATTAAAAATGTGGGAACACCACTCGTTTTGTTAAAAGAGGAGGGACAAATAAAAAGAAATTACAGATGTTACCTGATCGCGCAGACATAATTTAAAAATACATAAATAGCGAACGCGTTTGCTCCGGCCTCTCGGCTAAGGTTTGTTAGCAGCTATCTCGGCTAAAAATACCGGTCGCGTCTGAGATCTATCGTTTTAAGACAGTAAATCTTCCAAAACTCTCATTAATAAACCCTCCCCGAATAAAAAGATGTTACCTGATCGCGCAGACATAATTTAAAAATACATAAATAGCAACGCGTTTGCTCCTGTCTCTCGGCTAACGTTTGTTAGCAGCTATCTCGGCTAAAAGTCACGGTGTTCTGTAACACCGGTCGCGCCTGACATATATCATTTTAAGACAGTAAATCATCCAAAACTCTCATTAATAAACCCTCCCTGAATAAAAAGAAATTACAGATGTTACCTGATCGCGCAGACACAGCCATAGAGTAGGATGCAGGAACACTCTTTCTTTGTTTTGGGTCCGTGTTGAAAACACTGTTGTTTTAGCCAAAGATTTAGCTTGGTCCGGTTGTTGGTGCAGCCGCGAACAGCACAGCAGGTACCTGAACCCCGGTAGGACATTTCAGTAAACGTTCCGTTTAAACAAAAGCTGTGTTTGCTCCGATAAAATGAATGAAAATAACTTTCAAAAACACCCGCGATCCATACTCCGCCCATGGAATACAGGCACTTCCGGTGTCGGACAGGAAGTACAATGCACATTCGTTTCTACAGTGACACCCCCAAGAAGGGTTGGGAACAGCGGGGGCGTGACTAGTCGACATGAAATATAAAAACTTGTGAGATGACATTAGAATCAACTAGTCTATATTCAACCCCTAGTGGTAAGTAATCCGATGACTCTGGTGGACATTCTGCAGCTAAACACTCAATCTGAGGGGGCCCGTCTTGTTTTCTGCTGTGCATTAGGTATTTGCTGCTCTGGGTAATAGTATGTCACTGAACATCTTTGTGTCTAATGGTGTGGCTATACAGCTGCCTAATGGATGCATCTGTTTGCAGAAGATAAATAGCTTTGCAGCGTATCCCTTTCTTTCCTATACCTTTCAAAAACTTGACCAACCTGTTGTTGTGCATCTGCGCAAACTTCTGTGTGATG